>CALYLW010000393.1:477500-670000 GCA_944989445.1 Ampullaceana balthica
ATAAGCGTGGCCCATGAAAGCATGGGGCCTATGAAAGCGCGGGGCCCAATGCGGCCGCATAGCTTGCAGTAGCCTAAGACCGGCCCTGCTTCTTTTCTAGGCGTACCCAAACACAATTTAATAACTTCCTTTCAACCTAGCCTTATCGTAGTTTAATTCATTCACTCTAATTTTTTTTTATCTAAGCGTCAGTGCTTCATGATAGTCAATCTGTGTCACAGTTCTGATGGTGGAGATAAGAGGATTGCACTCTAAGCGTTTATTTTCGGTAAATTGTGCGAAAAAATGAGTTATGCTATCTTCATTATTTTTTAATTAATATCAATTTTTTCCCGCTACAACTTGAGGTTAGGATGAAGGTGTATGAAACAATGAAAAAAAATCCTATAGGTTATAGTTTAAAGCTTGAACTGCTTACGTCGCTCCCCTCTCCCCAAAACTCTTTGGTAAAGATTAGACGCCTCGATTTGTTTATTCATATTAATAGGCTAACTCATAAAAGATAACCAAGTAAAAACAAAAGCTATGCCTAAACATTGCATGCAAGTCTTGAAAGTGCCATTATGTTATTAAGTTATCACAGTGTAAAAACATTTGACTATCTTGCAAAGGCCTTAATTATAATTCTGTGGTTTGAGTTTCAGAATCACAACAGTGTTATAGATGCTGGATATCTGCGCAAATAGTTTCTAATTAATATCATATTTTATCTTATCCTATCTAATATATTACAACCGGCCCTTCCTTCTAGAAGATTATTGCATCCTACCCTTCTCAATGGTTTTTATCCAGTCTTGCATGCTTATAAGAGTTCTAAATGTTGATAAAGTAATGGTTTTCCTGGTTTGATGAGGAAAACGATGCATCGTCCGAATTTTCTATTGGAAGAAAAATAATATATTCAAGATACGCCCCGCAGCGTAGCATAAGCCGCATTCTTGCTCATAGATAGTGCAAAGAAATGGGGGATAGAATGGATAAAAACTGCAGCACTTTAAATCAAAACAACGCGAGAGAACGTCGGTTAGGGGAACCACCGACGCAATTTTGGTCTCAAGATATTCACACTGGCGGTTTTCTACCTGCCCACCACCCTTCACCACCCTAGCTTGCCAACCATAATCTGTGATTGGCTGACCCAAGTGAGGGTCAGCCATGTTTGCAAAGAAGGGGGGAAAAAGAACGGGCACAAACACACATGTTTACAAATTTTAAAAATATTTTTTTTCGTTGGGTCTTGGAGCCAGGACCTTCCACGTGTAAAGCGGACGTGATCACCACTACATTATAAATCACATGTTATCCTGTGAAGGAACAACGCCATTGAACTGAAGAAGCATTATTGGTCTCAAAACATGCCCACCCCCTTTTTAAATCCCTTATATTAACTTCACCGGCGTCTCTCTCTCTCTCTCTCTCTCTCTCTCTCTCTCTCTCTCTCTCTCTCTCTCTCTCTCTCTCTCTCTCTCTCTCTCTCTCTCTCTCTCTCTCTCTCTCTCTGTCTGTCTGTCTTGGGCTCGGCGGGCGGAAAAACAGAAGTCAAAAATGACCCATTTTCCATGATCCGATCAAACTGAAATTTGGCACACGGACCCGTCGAACCTAACAATGCATCGTATCAAAATTTCAAATCGATCGAACGTACCATAATTAAATTAATGCATTTTTAGTTTATCCTTATATGAGGTATGTAATTCAAAATTCACGGTTTGTTATTGTTTTTTTCTTCCACTTCCACGTGAGTTTGAGTTGACGCCGACCGTCGTGCCGACACCCCCTCACATCCCACCCCCATTTATTAAAGACAAGGGACATCACTCGGTGTCAGTCTGTAAATGTTTGAAAATAATCAATACTGTGAGTTATGTCTAATATATAAAGGATTTATAGTCAAAAACTTTGTTTTTACGGGTTTGTTTTATTTAAACCCTCTTTGCTGACTTGGTCGACCCCAGTGAGGGTCATTCTTCATGCTTGTTTGCACATACTCGCTTGGTGAATTAGATATATGGATGTTGTTGCCGATGGAATGAGAAAAGTGTTTTCATCCCTATGTCTATCTGAGGAATGTAGACATTCTACGCAAGAACAAAAGTAGAGAATTCCATTGTTTAGTAGCACAAAAATGATAAAGAAATTTTGACAAATGTTTTAAAGCGTGTATTAGGACAAAGTAAATACACGTGTCTTTAGAAGAAGTTAGCTAACGAGTGGGTAAGTACAGAGCGAAGATAAGCAAGATAAATCAGAAAAGATGTAATTGTAGAGAACGGAAAGTTTGTAATCAATTCGTGCATTGTACAGGGAACTAATGAAGTGAATAAAGAAGCGGGACTGATATGGTCGTGTTTTCCTTTGCCTTAAGAAATAGCCCGGCAGCTAAATTTTGAATTTTTAAAAGTTTTTCAACATAGCATTTTGGTGAACCCGAAAGGATAGAATTACAATAATCATGATGAGTGGTAACAAGAGCCACTACCAGGGTTTGCGTTGCACTAACTGTTAGGTAGTGATGGACTGGCCTGGTCTAACGTATTGCGGTGCAGGCAGAGCGATACATGTGAGGGGTAAAGTTATTTGTAGACATGTTGTCAGAAATAACGTAGCCTAGTTGATGTTGTGAGCCGTATATCAGAACATCTACCTGAATAGAAGTAGGTTGATATTGAGTACTGTGTTATTTGTTATTGCGAAAGAAAAGTGCTTCGGTCTTGTCATCATTGAACATTAGTTTGCTAAAAGTCATCCGAGACATGACCTGCAAAGTCTGGAGAGTCGAGCCAATAAGAAAATGTCGATGTGTGAACAGCTGCGTATCCCCGGGAGGCGCCACAATGGTGAGCTTGCCGAAGGGCATAGAGCACTCGGAGGTCCACGCTTCAAGGATACAATCAAATCTGATCTAAAGGCCTTTGACATTGGACATGACTCCTGGGTGGCAGCAGCATTCTGAATTGCGCAGCTGTCTGTGAGGCTAATAGAAAACAGGCTGCCAAGACCAAACGTCAGGTCAGTAAAAGCCGTGTACAAAACCCTCCTTAAGTGATCCCATCCATCTCTTGTCCTACATGCGGACACAAATTTAGTGCAAAAATAAGGCTAATAAGCCACTAGAGGACACACGTGGCGGCCTAGCACTGGACTAATATGATGAGAGTGATCATCGTCGACTACGACGGACGAACAACATCACCTGCGAATGATTAGCTTTTAACTTCATGCTTTTAGGGCAGTATAAAATAAATATTTAGGTTAAAAGTCAAAATAGTCAATTTTCTTAAGTTTTAGCTAAATTAAAAAAAAAGATAAAATCAAGAAATTAAGATTAATAGTTGAGAACAATGGAGTTATCTTATCTTATCTTAAATTATATATTAAAGTAGCTTATTGAATACATAGCTTAACACTTGTTTATTTCCAGTCATGCTTGAAAATTGGAGTTTCTACTTTTAAATTGTGTTTATTTTCCTGCTTTGTTTATGCAACCAACACATCGCTAAAATTTGAGACAGTTCGAAGATGGAATTGTATGTGTTTTTTCACGCATGTGGAAAGAGAGAATAGTTGTTATCCCGATCTCTATCTGAGAAATCTTTTGCACTCTTGTTGTATTGTACTTCCGTGTTAGAATTTATTAACTTGTAATATATTATTACTACTTTGCTGCATGATATTTGAGATGATGATCTACTTTACATTTAACATATATCACACAGACCACATGTCTAAACTTAATATTAATAACTTAATTAGAGAAGTTTTTCTTTAAATTTTAAGGGAAAAAGGCTTAAAAAATAAAACCATGATATTCTTGACATGACTTTGTGTAAAATTTAATTATTTTTAGAATTCTCCATCCGTTACACTGACTTGTTCACCTGATTACACGGCAAAAACTTTACACCAAAAGCAAAATGCATAAAATAAAAACAGGGTATTAGTAGGCCTGACAGGACGTAACACAACAGCGAACGTTTCGGCAAAGAGCCTTCTTCAACGGACAAATAGTACACAAATGAAACGAATAAAACGAAATAATAGAAAAAAAAACACTTAGCTGCGGTGAAATCCAAGTAGTCCAGTATTATTTTATGCATTTACCTTTTTAAAAGCCTGATTGCAGTCTCACCCCCATTACTTTATTTACTTACACCAAAAGCAATACATTTTTTTATTTATAAGAGGAATTCTCTCGCAGACTAGAGACACTTTGTACAGAAATTGTTAGACAAAAATCAATGATTATTCCAAATTTTGTAGGAAGTGAAGTACTCCATATTTTGATAATTTAAAAATGGGAGTTTAAATTTTTTCGTTTGCTATTGCCCCTATAATTCTTTATTATTGTTTTTAAAAAAATTGAGTGAAAATCTAAAAAGCATACTGTAGCCAACAATTAATGCTTTCATACGGTGCTGTCCGCATCCCCCACACCCACCTTGCCACACTACTGGTGTTGACGAGGTGAACTGCATTAGAAGTTGAAAATAAAAGAAGGTATTTATAATGTACAAGCCTTGGAGACTAAAAAAATTATTGATTTTTATTAGAGTAATTTTAAAAATTATGTCTTTCCCTATTTTGCGTTACATTTGGGAATCTCCTCAGAAAGTGAACCTAAAAAACCAAACGCACTATTTAGCATTGTATCCGTAATGTTGAACTTAAGTTAAGAGCACGATTTAAAATCTAGTTTGTTGACATAATTGTTAATTAATATTTATGTTCAATAGCCTTTAAGAAATATTATTTAAACTACAAAGTTAAATTGATTGAACAAAAATAATGAAAAAAGCTAAAAAACGAAAACGCGACTCAAATAATGAAATGAAAGGACAGGAAAAGATCGCTAAGACATCGGAGTCTCCATCTTGGAGCCTACTTCCTGCACTAGCCATCAGCGCCATATGCAAGAACCTATGTGATGAAGACAAAGTTTCAATGGCCATGGTAATGAAATAGATTTATGTAAAGAAAACATAGATAAACTGCAAACACTTTTAAAAATAGCTGGCAGATAAATAATTTACGAAAATTCAACATGGTAAAAGTGCACACAAAAAATTAATTCCTAGTGTAAGTAGAAATACCAACAGAGCCTTCCTTACCAACATCAAATGACAGCCCCTTACCACCATCACATGATAGTGTTCAGTGTTCATGTTGTCTCACCCACGCATCATTGTCACACTCTGACATTATTCCACATTCCAGTCCCTGGTCTGGATAAACTTCTTGTTAACAGTCCACCCCCTTACAAGTACGCCAATATTACTAAGGGGCATACCGTTTATAAACAATATAAACTCTAATAAAGAACTATGGAAAATTGTAAGATGCAATAATGTTCTGCATAGAATTAGCGTCTTATAACAAAACAAGATACGACCCACATTGTAGCATACGCCGCAGACTTGCCAACATAGCTAGTGCAAAGAACGAGGGGGGGGGTGTGAGAGAACGGACACAAACAGCAGCACGAGTAATGAAAAAAGCGAGTAAAAGTGGAGACATGTGCACACCGGTTGTTAAAAAATGGGGAAAAACGGGCAGAAAGAAAGCATTAAAAAATTTTTTTAAAAAAAATTGTTCCCGCTGGGGCTTGAACCCAGGACTTTCCTCGTGCAAGGCGGACGTGATAACCACTACACTGCGAAGTATAGTGAAAAGAGGGGGGGACAGAAAGGGTTAAAGCCAGGGGCTCCCGATGTTTTAGGGGCCCCCAAAGTTTTCCTATTTTATTATAATGGTGGACAAATATTTTCATGAATCCTTAAAATATCATACATTAAATAAATTAAAAACAAAAAACCCGTAAAAAACAAGTTTTTGACTTTAAATCCTTTATGAACGAGACATAAGTAAAATAATGTTTATTATAATACGCAGCGCAAGACCATCCAAAGATACAAAATGGTAGTTATGTGTCGTAAAACATGTACCGATCAAGAATATGTTTATAAAAAGTGTTGTCAATTAAATACGTACCTTATTGTTTGACAGAAAGGTTGTTCAATATAATACGCACCAAGACACTAAATCTAAAAAAATAACATGATACAAAGAGATAAATAAAATAATCTAAAAATTCAATAATGTAATTGCAGTACATGCAATCGATCTCAAATTTTGATACATAGTTTATATCATCGGTACGAAACTGCCTGCAAAATTTCAGCTCGCTAGCTTACGAGGAAGTGGGTTAAAAACCGATCATTTTTTTCGACAAACAAGCTATCAAGCAACCAAGCAAGCAAGCAAGGGCCCAAACAGACGCCACGGAGTGAAATCCAGCCGGAGCCAAAATCAGACCCGGATTTGTAAAAATTGCCGGATTCCGGATATGCCGCAGCCGGAGCTATTATATATATATATATTTTATCGCAAAACAGGCCAGCTGAATTAGGCTGGTTTTTTAAAGTAAATTTCTGCCGGAGCCGGAATTGTAAAAAATGCCGGATTCCGGATTTTCCGGAGCTGGAGCCAAAATCCGGTAGACCCCTAATTTCTATGAAGTCAGCGTTAAAACGATAATCGGTTTCAAATCGGATTTGAATAACCGATAATTGGTTTGCAAAAAAATACAACAAAAAAAACAACGAAATTAACAACCCTAGTTATAATCCTTCAACTGAAAGAACAGAAAGAAATAAAGGAAAATGTATACACATTTTTATAATTCCTGTGGACCGTTTGAAATGTTGTAACGTGTCACAAATAAGTCAGAAACGACAATTAATCCCTATAAGTGAGATCTACTTGAAATAGGCCTGCTATAGAAGGGCCACATTATTATAGACCCCGGCATTAGTACTTCCGAAATAAGGACCAGAGACGGGTAAGCGATGTCAACACTGAATACCTTGGGGAGAAAGGGTATTCGTAGGCGGACCTATTCCTTACTGTATGTCTTAGGATACTAATGAGACAAGAACTTGAACTTAGTAATTTTTTAAAGCTAAAGTTAATTGACATATGCTTTATTACTACTTTCCTCGTCTATCCTCTAGCGTTTCTAGGAATAATGACATTAAAATAAAAGACCCGAAGAGCTTAAATGTACCTGGATATTTTTTTTATAACACTTGGGGCGAGAGAGACATCTGGAACAGTTGAGAGTCAGAGACTAAAGCACGGCGTAGAGTGTAGGAGACGGTGAAAAGGTTGTGAGATGTGGTAGAGTCGAGTGGAAGTAGAAGTTAGTAAAACATAGCTGAAATGAATTTTAAAATAAATTTTAAAAACCCGTAAAAACCAAAGTTTTTAACTATAAATATATATTTGAAACATGAGTAAAAGTATTGATTATGTTCTATATGATACGCACCACGCGACAGACTAGCATAAACATTTACAGAAATCGGAAAAAATATTATAAAAAAAGTATTTTCAATATAATAAGCACCGTGCGTTCAATAGAAGACGCACCGCGCGACAGACTAGCATAAACATTTACATGCTGCATAGAGATACATAGAGATATTCTAAAAATTATTATTATTATTATTATTATTATTATTATTATTATTATTATATGTTCTCTTATATAGCGCAGTACCCCATTCTACAGCTGGGCTCACAGCGCTTTACAAACATGTTCAACAACTACATAAAACACATTGCACTTTAAATCTTCCTAAACATAGTTACACACACAAAATTTCATATAAATGTTCAGAAATGGACGCATCACCATCATAGACTGTTAATTTGATGGAGCGATCCTTGGCGAAACAGGAATCCATGATGAAGATCCTGATCCAGAAATAATAACAAGACAAATACACAAAAATTAAATCAAGAGTTCAAGTCAATGCATGCCTGTTAGGCGTAGCCTCGTTCTCAAAATTCCACCAAGAAGTTTAATCGCAATGGTCGTCCCGTGGTTCGTTGTAGTCTGTATCACTTCCATCAGGTTGAACCGAGTCACCTTGTAGTGAGAGTTCAGTATTTTTTCCAATCTTGTAATAAGTTACACACGCCAAGACAACGCTCATTAATTCATAAATTTAATTACAGCAAATTCGATCGATCTGAAATTTTGATACGCCATTTTCATCGTTGCCACGAGACTGAAAATTTCAGCTCGATATGATACGGGGAAGTGCGCTAAAATCGATCCAAAGTTTTTGCGACGAACAATCAACCAGACGCCACGAGTCTTTAGAGGATAAACACGTTAACAAATAAAGAAATAGAGGCAAGGAGTCAGAGACCGCAAACTTTTGTACAAGGTTCTCTGTGTTATCTACAAACGATGGCAGCGTTAGAGTCACTACAGACACAACTGGTTACGCTGAAATATATTTTATTTCCTTGTCCTTGATTAGGTTTGTAAGACTTGGCACCAAGGCCTCAACGACCCGTCACTTTGGAGAGCCAGGACATTTCAGTTCAACGAGAGCAGAAAAGATATTGGATACGATATGTTGTATATGTTAAATGAAAGACCTCTTGTAGTAGTAGGCGGTAAGGGAAAGTTATTTATTGTGCTCTATCTATAAAAATTAAATAATGTTTTAGCCTATTCTATTATTTTATTCATGGTGTTAGCTTTTATTCCAATTTTAATACAATCTTTAACAGTATTAAATGTCGCTTTTTAAAAAGTTTACATTTTTTCTTAAAATCCTATATTTATGTTAAGTAATTGTACCCATTTATCTTCTCCTTGCGTCTCTGATTTTTAAACATCGTACTTAATTATAATTTTTTTATGGTTTAGTATGTATTATGTAATGTGGTTCTAGTGTGGTCTATGAGTTCCGTCTTGTTAATTTATTTGTACTGTTGAGCCTATTAGCCGAAACGTGTACTCGTGTATTAGTCTACTAATACTAAATTACTTATTGTTTTGATCACACATTTCGTTTGTGTATCTTATATTTTGTCTCTTACTTAACAACCACCGTTGCCCCCCACGTCATCATGATCTTAGGTTACTAGGATTGTACAAACGTTGGTCTTACAACTACATCATCAAAGTTTTATGTTTTATTTCCCTTTGTTTTGCCTCTTATTTACAACCATTGAAATTAGACTACGCCATTATAGTCTTATGTTTCTTAGCCATTTCTTTCACTTTTTTACTTACTACCACGTCCTTCTTACCATGTCATAACAGTGCCGAGTTTTTAAAGTTTATTTATAAATATTAAGCCTCACACCGACTTTATAGATGTTTACCCCTAAAACAAAATATTTCTAATTTGTTCTTCTTGTCAGGAAAACGTGCAATTTTATTTGCTAGAAGTTTCTCAAGGCATCTGAAAAAATTAGAAATTCACATTTTCCAGCCGTGTGATTCATCAAGTGAAAGTGCCAGTGACTTGAAGACATTTTCAGAGCTCTTTGACGATTCAGAACTAAAGAAAATTTATTTACGTTTTTTCCAAAATTCATCCTCCAAATATTATCACAATTTGAATGCAGCATTATTACAAGCATTCATTAGGTTATTTCAGAACCAATATTCTTTAGAGGTAATATGTTATTTAAAATGTTTTGCTTTATACGCTGATACTGATATGAACCGTTTAAAATATTTGAAATTGTTTAAAGTTTCAAAAGTTTAGAAAATGTCATTAATCTTTAAAAAAACATGCTTAAAATGTTCTACATGTTTCCATGTGAATGGTATCGATTTGTCGTATTCTCTAATTACATTTGTAGTACTTTTAAATAAATTTTAATTTTGTAATATATCTTTATTTATAAAATAAAGATTAGCCTTTGTCAGTTTTAATTTTTAACTACACAGTACTGTTTATTTTTTAAATTAAATTTATATTCTTTAAATGGTGATAATTCACTTTCTTTTTAGGAATTCCTTATCAATTCTGTTGGCTTTACCTTAACGCAATGGGTACAAATTTTGAATTCCTTGGCTCAGACCTCTGGGGAAACGCTTCAGAAGTTGAATTTTGAGCGGTGTTTTTTGGTTGGACATTTAGAAACTATTCACAACACAGGGCCCGTGATCAATGAAATTAAGGTGATTGTCTTGACAGTTTTATTTTAGTTTCTGTTACTACTTGTCTAAGACTTAATGATGAGCTAGAGACATAAAATTGTTTTCATGATACCTGCAGAGAGATGCAACAGGTTTATAAAATATACTCACAATTGTAGTTTTATACTTTCTCAAGGTTTGCATAATAGATAGACCCCTGACTAAATCAGAAACGCTTATTCCCCCCCCCCAGAGAAATAATTGCCAAGTTATGCACATTGTGATAAGCTAAACATTTTACTTGAGCTAATATACCAATACTGTTTTGTTTTGTTTCTTCCATTGATGCCTATTTCTCACCGAATTAATTGTGTGTGCATTTCTTATAACAATTTCAGAAGTTTTCAAACCTCACTGAATTTGAGTTGAAAAGTGCGTACTTGTCTGATGATTTGCTCTATGAATGGAGCCGGAAATGCCCAAACTTTAAACTTATTACCATCAGGGTTCAGCCTCAAAGTATGGTATTATTAATTATAAATGTACTCATATATCTATAATGTATTTTAATTAAAATAATATTTTTAGATATATTGTCAACAATATATTTTTAATTGATTTGCAATGCTCTCAATTAAAAATAAAGTCACTGAAAGTATAGTAACTTTTTGCGTGATCCCTTTTTAAAAAAAATGTGATGCGAGAAAACGATAGTTACCTAAAGAAATGTGCAACGGACCTTTTTAGACTTATTAAAGTTAATTGAATAAGCTTGGCTCCAGCATGAATTGATGTTTAAAAGTCATTTAACTCTTTTTAAAAAAAGTTCGCAAGTAGATAAACGCTTTTTAAAAAACATTTAGTTTCCTAGTGAATATAGTGAACGCTGTAAAGAAAACATTCAGTTTTCAGTGGATAGAGGAAGCAATTCAAAAAATACTATAGGATATCTATAGGTTTTCTATAGGATAGAGGTAACGATGTAAAAAACAACAATATTCAGTCTGATAGTTAATAGTGGAAGCAATGTAAAGAAAACATTAACTTCTAACTTAAATCGTTCAAAACTAACCCGGAATCTCAGAAAGACTTTGTCGAGTATCTAGCAGAATTGTTTAGTGATAAAGCAGAGCAAATAGAAACGAAGAATTTTCTATATATATTTTTGTAACTATCCTGAAGGTACTTGAAAATAATATTTTGAGCTATCATCAGACATTTTCACGCCCTAAAACAATGTGATAATTAAGGTATATGTAGTTGATTTCGGACTTTAAATTTAAATAAAACAATATGAAAAGACAAGCATTTATAAATCAAAATTATTTCGTTTCAATTTTGAAAGAAGAAATATTATTACGATACTAGGTTGCATTGTGGCACCTTGGCGCCTACGGCGCCCACTTTTATCAAAAGCCCAACAAACTTATCCTTGTTTGATAAATATTTAATATTAAACTTCCTCAAATGTACACAAAGTATTTTAAAATAGGGGTTGTAGGGCGCTTACGGCACTCTCTGAAGCTGTAGACGCCAACTTTTTTTTGTCAAAAGCCCTAGTAACTTATCCTTGTTTAATAAATATGAATTGTTAAACTTGCTGAAATGTACACAAAGTATTTTATAATTATAAATCCTCAAATCCTATTTTTACATCGTTCCCTTTTCAAAAATTAAAATATAAACTAAAATAATGATGTCATATAATATTTTTTTACAGCGGTCTTTAATTTATAATTATTTTGCACACCTTTTTGCACGCCTCCGATGCACACCTTGTATTAAAATATAAGCTCAAAAAATGACGTCATAGTGTTACACATTCATCCAATGATTGACTTGGGCTATTATATTATTTACTAGCTGACCCGCGGCGTAGCATACGCCGTTAATGATTTGGTGACGGGTGAAGACTTCCTGAAAGACACAGTTGTCAAAATGGGGTGGGTTTAGGCAAACGATTGTGAGTGAATGAAAAGAAGGAACTCTGGAGAGACCCGCGGCGTATGACCCGTCAAAAATGACGGAAGTTTTCAAAATAAATACATATCAGATATATCACATATATTTTTTTTTGATTAATTTATTATCATATTGAACAATTTTATGCGGAATGTTCGAAAAGTGTTATTTTTTGTGCAGTAATTTGGTGCGCACTATTGAAAAAATCGATCGCAGCGCCACCTAACAGCATTATTCCATACATACATACATACATACATACATTCACACACGCGCACGCGCACGCGCATGCGCGTGTGCGTGTGCGTGATTGTCTCAAATTGAATTCGTCCCTTGAACTTGTTAAGCCTAATGATCTAAAGACACTCCACTTTCATTGAGTAACACAAGTTGGGAGAGAATTATTTAAATGAAATAAAAAATAATATTTCTTTTACAGAGATGGGTCCTACCTCTGTCTCTGAATATTAACATTATTTTAATTCAACAGTTGAGTTGCCTGCTCAGTATTTGTAACGTGATAGTTTGCAAAAATTCAGCAATAAATGTTGTATTCCCGCGGCTTGTTTTGTATACTGGCTTCTATCATGAATCATAATTTCAATTCGTTTATTTTTGACTTGAACAATACTCACTACCTGATGAGTCTTACTACGATTTATTTATATTTAAGTGTGGCGAATTTTCACGAAGCCGAACAAGCAAGAAACGGTCACGTTTTGAGCTTTTCGGTTGAGCCATTGGTGACTAAGTAATTTTTTTTTACAAACACGACTGTTTCAGATTATGTTGTAACCAGTGAAGCATGGCAGGCCCTGATCAACACACACCCAGAACTTACTGTTGAAATGTATGTGCTCGAAGACGATAACGAATCAAATTTTAGTCTTCGAGTTTTGTCCCCGGTTTTACCTCTGTCGTCTTTAGTGTGGAATATGGGTCTTTGCTTCGCTGCTGAGTCGGAGGTAGGACTAAAGATCCACTTTATTATTTGAAAAATATTCCTAATCTTGTTATTTATTTACAAAATAATAAATAGAGGTAAATAAAATAATAAAATAAACCACGTTTTTATAAGTGGACTAAAAAAAAGAAAATAATTTGAAACTTATAAGTTCAAGTACTTTGATTTCATATGACTAAAACGTTGGGCGCGTGTTCGGTATAAAATTGAAAGATTTATAATTTAGAAGGCAAAAGAGAGATCGATAGGTGAGAGAATGAGTGAACTGCATATGTAAAACCTCACAAGCACACGCCCCACGTTTTTTAGCCATATATAATGAAAGTACTTACACTTATAAGTTTTAAATTATTTTCTTCTTTTTAGTCCACTTATAAAATTGTGGTTTTTAAAAATCTTTTTTTTAACCTCTATTTATTTGACCAAACACCTCATCAGCGCCCGCCCAACGTTTTAATACCACGGGGATGAGGTCACGGAGTGAACTCCGTTGGCACGTGAATGTGAACATTAGCATATGCTTTTATATTTAGATAAACTAAAAAATGAATTAATTTAATTAGAATTTAGATTAAATATGTTTCGTATTACATTATAAAACAACACTTGTTTAAATAAGGCCTCTCTGAAGGGCTGCTAAAATTATAAAATGCTCATTTTTTAAAAAGTAGATAGTATAACATGGAATTAGTATAAAAAAAAACCTACACATTTTCTTATACCGTACCATTCTGTCCACTTAACTTATTGTCTAAGTTAATATCTTGATTATATCCACTTGATTACTTGGACAAATATTTTGCAAGGTTATATGATCCTAGGGGATAAAGCTACACTACAATTCACTACATAATAGTCTGTAGGTTACTATTGGACACCTTTCTAAAATCACTCACTGTAGCGATTAAATAGACCCGATGCTAAGTGACGATGAAACTTACTGCACCTACCAAAGCTACCTGACTGCAAAAATTTACCGGTAATGTGGTTGCAACTATGCCAGATTCATACTCAAATGACCCCTGAAAGTTAAATTAGTTGTCTCAAATTTTAAACCTACAAACAATTATTTTTAGGACAAAAAATGCCAATGGGCACAACCCTTTCATTTTATAGAGATAACAAATAATGGCTACAAGAAAATACTTTATTTTGTCTTTCTTTTTCCTGAAGAGATTCATTTAAATCAAGAGAAACCAATATACTATAAATGGTTGAATTTAATAGTTTAATGTGCAGATATAAAAATAATATAAGACAAAAGATAATTTGTGTCTGTTTCTAGTTTACCAGCTTTCTTCACCGTCTGGCCAACTACCATAAAACACTTGGCAGACTGTACGTAAGATTCATTTCGAAGTTTGGCGATCCGGATCATGCTGCAGTGATGAACGTACTCTCTAAATTGAGCAAACTGTAAGTTACATTTTTCTATCTTCTGTTGTTATGGTCAGCGCTCTACCGACATCACAAGAGGAAAATTAATGTAATGAACTTTATTGGCTTGTTATAAAATGCCAGTGCCTTGAAAAACATTGCTAAGTTCTTCAGCTACTTCAATTTTGTAAGTGTAATCTCATTCTACATAATAGTGCGACACTAGTGGTCGTTTTTAGGGCTTATCTTTAATGAATGACATGAGAATTTACTGAGAAAGAAATTGGTGGGGGTGAGATGGTCGAATGGGTAGCTAGTGTATTGCGAAATTTGCAAAGATTGAATAAGTAACAAAAATGGAAACAGTAAGAAATTTATCAAATACACATAATTTAGAATTAAATTTCCTGAATTCTTTTTTAAGTGACATTTCAAAGGGGGTAAAGTCCTCTAAATTAATGAAGACAAATGGAACTGGTTATGAAATAACATTGACTTTTCATTAAAATAACGCTCCACAAAAAAAAAGATATTATTGAAAAATAACAATTTCACGCAAAATTATTTGGCAAGCTTTATATTAAATAAAGAATGTCTCTAAATTTCGTGTGTAAGGAGATGTTATTGAGATTTCTCCTTAGAGATACAATAACTGTAATAAACGATTGGTGTAATACTTCACTGGCTAGAACAGTGATGGCGAAATTTTTTTCGGCCCGCATGCCCTAAATTCAGCCCAAGCTTAGCTTGTTTGATTAAGGAAGAAATATTTTAGTCGCGTGGCGGCTGATGAAGCTCTGCCGACTGTGGCACGCGTGCCGTATGTTTGTCACTGGGCTAGAAGGATCATCATGAGTTTGAAAATTAAATAAAGTTACATTTGAATGAAAAACTATTTCAGTTTAGTTTTGGTCTTTTCCATTGGCAATAAAGTATGTTTCTCTAGACGAGATTAGTTTGACATAAACAATATGCACAAGTTTGTTTATGTCAGATACCGTTCTTGTCAGGGGTAATTCAGCACTATAAGATTGTTTTTGTTCAAATGTATTTTTAAATCCTTTATATTAACTCGTGATGTCTGCTTGAGGCCTTGCTTGAATGCTGAAAAAACTTTGGATCGACTTTTATCCCACTTCCTCGTAAGCTAGCGAGCTGAAATTTTGCAGGCAGACACGTGCCAATGATAAAAATGATGTGTCAAAATTTCAAATCGATCGAATGTACTGTAATTAAATTAATGATTTTTGTTAGTTTATCTCTATTTATCTCTATGAAGCATGTCAATTTTTGTGCTAGTGTCGTGGTGCGTATTATATTAATATTAAACAACTTTACCTGTCGCGTGGTATTGTGCGCATTAAATTGACGATAATTTTTAAAAAATATATTCCCGATCGGTGCGCATTATATTAAACATGTTTTACGAGACATAACTAAAATTTTGTATCTTTGGATTGTCTTGCGCTACGTATTATAATGAACATTCTTTTAGTTATGTCTCGTATATAAAGGATTTATAGTAAAAAAAAATGTGTTTTTTTAAGTTTAAAAAAAATTAAATTATTAAAACACGTTATAAACTTTTCATTATATATTATTGATTTTAAAAGTAAATAAAAGATCAAAAATAAATATTTAAAGATTTTTTATATTTTTTGAAAAAGAATTAACTAAATTTTATTTTACTCTTCTATTTAGACCACCACTATCATTCAAGAAATTGGGCCGGAGTCACAAGATATGGATAATCAAAGTTGAAAAAAAATATTGAAGTATAATCTTCTTTGCTTTCGTTTTGCTCTCTTACGCATTTTAAAGAAATAAAGGATGATAAAAGACGAAAAGTCGTATATCATTTCATTCAAATTTCAGTAGTTCAATCTTAGTTATTTGTAGAAGCGAGTATGTGTATATAATATATTCACTAATATTACTGTGTGTTGTTAATAAATTTACTCACACGACTGTTGTTACTATATTAACTGACAAGACCATATGTAGTTGCTTTTCTATCTGATATGTCTGTATGATTTACTATATTAAGTCACATGACTCCATGTTGTTTCTAATTTAACTGACATTTTTCTGCGTATTATAATATTATTATTTTTATTTTTATGTGACAATAAAGCGTGTTGTTACTAGTTTAAGTGACACGACTGTGTCGTGTAACTGTGCTAAATGACATGACTGTATGTTGTTATAATATTAACTGACATGACTATGCCTTTCACGCGCTTACATTCAGCTTGACATTATGTGTTTGTTTTCGTGTTAGAGTCAAATCTTGCTACGTCAGTTTGATGATTGAGCTGAAATTTGACAGACATCTGTATTTCCGGTAACAATACAATATTCACAAATTTCTTAAAATTTATAGGGTCGCGTTTCAAATTATTGGTGTTTTTTTTTCCTTAACTTTTTAAAACTTTTTAACTCAACAATTGTCTTAGAGCAAATCAAAGGGAAATATTAAATACTTTTTAAAAAAATGTATTCTTCTTTGAAATGTGAGCTCTCATTACAAATTTTTATTATTACAAGCCGGCGGAACACAGACAACTATTATATTAAAAATGTTAAAATAAACAAATTGGTAAATAAAAAATGGTTAAAAAGGGGATGTTTAAAACACTAATTTAATCCAAATAATGAAAAAAGACAACATAAATATTCCCATATCTGCAAAAATAAAAGAATAGTCGACAGCATATTGTTTGCCGAGTTTAACAGCCTGCAAGTTTTAAGGATTGCTCTGTATAATTTCATCTCCCTGAAGATTTGTCGTACAAGTAACAAGTAACGGAGACACCACGCTGTAAATGATTGACACCTGGTTGTCTGTTGACACTATTGGCATATAATTCTTATAATTATGAGTCAACATGGTTTTTTCATAACTAGTACCCATACCATTGATTTTCAACACTTGGTACCCAAGTTGACAATTTCAGCCCAACCGAAAATGGAGAAAAGTTCCCTACCAATGTATCAGCTGTTGTTTCCGCACAACAATCTAGAAGCTTATGGACTTCAAGATTTTTGAAATCTCTTCCTGCTCTGTTACCAGCTACGCACCTGCACACAGTCTAACAGGTGTTACTTTACATAGTATTTCATTTGAATTTGAGGAGATCCCTGATATATATATATGTGGTGGTCGGACACTTCGACCTCGGATGATTCGACCGCGGATGGTTCAACCCTGTCAGTTCGACCACAGGACGTTTGGATCCCAGGACATTTCGACCCGGTCGGTTCGGCCACGGACGGTTCGACCACGGACGATTCGACTCCGGGTGATTCGACCCCGAACAGTTCGACCACAGGACGTTTTGACCCCAGGGTGTTTCGACCCCGGACGATTCGACCCTTTTCTTTCTAAGGCGTTAAATGTTTTTTTAAAATTTATTCTAAGTTTTAACTTTATTTATTTATGTTTTAAATGTTTTTAGTAAAAAAAATAAATAGTTTAATTTTATTATCGCTTTAAAATTAAAAGCAGTATGAAATAGTTATTTTTAACGTTAAATTTACGATGATTGAAAAAAACGTATATACAATGACAACCAGTCAACTTTCAGTGCGAATTCATGATTGTGATAAATACGCCATTCATGATTTTGATAAATACGCCATTCCTCTGAGGTAGAAAGTCGAACTCCACCCAACCCCGATCCGATGTAAACGGACAATAAAAAAGGCAATGGAGTCAATAAGTCTTTTATAAAGGTACCTACATTATCTCTGACCATACTCCTTTTATTTACCTTCTCGATAACACTCGCCAGCACACAGGATCACGACTTCTTGTACAAAACACTACACACTCTGTACAACACTGTTCGCCTGGTAAACACTACAAAGTTCGTTGAATTTCGTTCAAGTTCGTTCATTCAATTCATTGTAAAATATTTTAATAAATTGTATTAAAAAAATGACCCCCTTTCCAGTCCATGACGGAGTATGGGGCAAGTGTTGTAGCGTTCACAAGTTCTTAGCCACCACTAACGAGCAGGGGAATGTGTGGCCAGCACAATGCCCAGAGGCCTTGCGACTCGAGATCTTCCTCGGTTCGATAGTCCAGTGCGCTACCACTTAGACCATCGCGCCCCATCTAGATATAAAGTAGTAAAGTACACCCTCTTAGCTCTTACACTTAAATGTGCAGATATACGGATCCTGAATCCGGATTCGGCAAATATTAGGGCAAAACTATCCGGATCCGGCAAATGGTAAAAACCCTATCCGGCTGTTCAGATTTTCACTTTGATTTACATAACATCCTCTTTTTGTTTTCGAGCCAAGCCTCTTAGGACACAGCTTATTGTTTGACTGGCAAGCCTCATAAATAGAGCATCGCCTTAGAGATAACTTTCCACAGTTGTCGGAACTGACTTGTCCAAAGCGCCTTCAAGCGGAGTCTATCCACCCACAGATGCTTGACCATCTCTTCAGAGTTTCCACAATTTGAAAGCCATTATCCTTTCTCGAGTCAAACCTATGTAGGTAGCGTCGTCATTTATAATGTAGAAGAGAAGTTAACATGCCTAGGAGAGTAGAAAAATTATTGATTTTTATTAGAGTAATTTTAAAAATTATTTCTTTCCTTATTTTGCGTTACATTCGGGAATCTCCTCAGAAAGTAAACTTAAAAAAAACCAAACGCACTATTTAGCATTGTCTCCGTAATGCTTGAACTTAAATTAAGAGCACGATTTAAAATCTAGTTTGTTGACATAATTGTTATTTAATATTTATGTTCAATAGCCCTTAAGAAATATCATTTAAACTACAAAATTAAATTGATTGTAAAAAAATAATGAAAAAAGCTAAAAAACAAAAAGGCGACTCAAATAATGAAATGAAAGGACAGGAAAAGATCGCTATGACATCAGAGTCTCCCTCTTGGAGCCTACTTCCTGCCCTAGTCATCAGTGCCATATACAAGAACCTATGTGATGAAGACAGAGTTTCAATGGCCATGGTAATGAAATAGATTTATGTAAAAAAAAACATAGATAAACTACAAACACTTTTAAAAATAGCTGGCAGATTCATAATTTAAGAAATTCAAAATGGGGAAAAATAATTAAAAAATATTCCTAGTGTGAGTAGAAATCCCCCCAGAGCCTTCCTTACCACCATCACATGACAGCCCTTGGAAAATTTATGAATGTCTTGGTTTAACAAGCCATTTTTGTCTTTGACATTCTCTCGACAGCGCCCTTTTATCTACCTGGTGTATCGTATTTTTGAGCAGTCTCCCCCACGCATCGTGTCATACTCTGACATAATACCAAATTCCAGTTCCTGGTCTTGATAAACTTCATGTTAACAGTCTTAATGCTTACAAGTACGACAATATTATTTAAACTCTTATTATGGAAATGTGTAAGATGAAATAATCCTCTGCATAGAATTAGCGTCTTATAACAAAATATAAAGTGGTTTAACATTTAACAAATGTAAATAGAAATCGCACTGAATGGTACACACTGGATAGGAAAGATTTTTAGTTTTGCTATTCATGTTCTCAAGTTCCTGGTTATATGTAAACTTTATAAAATATACCAAATTAAACAATATAATTTGCAATGCCACGTCTGTAGTGTCTGTCCGTGACGCTATGCGAGGTACCTCCCGATAAAAAAATGAAAATATAAGAGTAAAATTGTTTCGTTCGAGATTAACAAAATGTGTTTCTAGCCATAAAATATTGTGACGTGACGTCATTATTTGAGCTTTTATTAATTTGTGAAGGGAACGAAGTAAAAAGAGCCATGTTTTATTTGATAAATATTATTATTATTTTTTGTATTAAATGTCCGTTTTTGTGTATGTGTCCATGTCAATATTACGTACTTAATTATAAATTTAATTTTCTATATTAATATATGACATTCGTTTTTCTGTTTATGAAATTTACAATTGGTTGTCGTTTGGTTGTCAAGTTTCGATGCGTTTTGAACTACAAAGCCATTATTTATTACTGCAAATGAAATTTGCCAACTTATGCTTCAGTTTAGCGTTTGTTTTTCTTTTATACACTTTGAGATTGCATATTTGTATGTTTAAAAAGATAACATATTTAAAAATCGGACTCCTCCCCACAATAGTTTTTTTTATTGTTATTTACATGTAATATTTTAATGCGTCTTAGACTAATTTGGAATAAAAAATCTTTGCTTTTAATATAGAACTTGAAGGGGTTCTGACTTGACAATAATGAAAACGTTTATTCGAATTCCTAAAACGCGCATATTAAATTTTTTATACGATTACCTGAAGATAATGTAATATTTTCTTTTATCCAGTGATTAACTTTACTTCCAACTTCAAAGGTTTCATGCAAAATAAATAGTTCGTTGTTATTCATATTTGTAAATAGTTACAATTTTTATTTACATGTTTTTGATAATGTAAAGGTAATAATGTATGGACCAATGGGCGCATAAACTGACAAGTCATAATAGATCTTGAAAAGGTGCTGACTTGACAATAATAAAAACGTTTATTTGAATTACTAACACGTTTAAATTAAATGGTAAAAATGATTAAAAGTTGATAATTTAATCTTTTCTGTTATCCTGTGACAAACCTTGCTTACTACGTTTCATGCAAAATGAATAGTTCTTTGTTATTAACATGTGTAAAAATTACATTTTATTTTTTACATGTTTTGTTAATGTTGTGGTAATAATGAATAGAAAAATGGCGAATAAACTGAGAAGTCATAATCATCAATGAAGCTTAAACTGCTTCAAATCACAGATGTGCTTGATGTGGATCACATTACAGTCACATAATTTATTTTTAAGGCACTGTGCTCTATTTTTGGTGCACTTATAATTGGTGCGCACTATTCAATGCCGCAAGTTAACGTCGGGCTGACTACTCAGCAATATTTGTTAATACTTCGAAATTCAAACTTCTTTGCTGTAGTATCACTTTATGCTGTGTGTAATTCACTATGCATTTACTATTATCCTGATTATATCATTATTATTCATGCAAACTTATATAACGCGAAGCCTAAGCTTGGAGGTTTTCTCATAGCACATATATTCGTATATATAATCGAAATATATACTCTGCTATGTCCGTTCGTAACGCTACATTTTAGAAAGCGCACCGCTAAAAAGATAGCACTGAAAAAAATACTGCAAAAATAAATTAAAAGTTATTTTCAAACGTCCGCATAAAATTGTAATATGGAAAAGAGATTTAATTTTTCTCTTTTGGTCTTTACATTTTCTCATTATTTACTATGCGGCTTTCAGGCAAAAGGGACAATTTCAAAAACTGAAATATATCCATTTTGAAAACTTCCGTCATTTTTGACGTGTAATACACTAGTTAGATTATAAGCCTTCACCCAAAAGAACATAGAAAAAAATTAAGGAAATGAATACAAATTGTTATAATTCATGTGGACTGTTTGAAATCTTGTATCAAACAAGTCGTTACCAAGGATTAATCCCCCAAGAAGTGTGATCTAGTTGAAATAGGTCTGCGACCAAAGGGCAACATTATTACAGACCCCGGCGATAGTACTCCGGAAAATAGGACCAGAGAGAGATAAGCGATGTCAACATTGAATAGCCGAGGACATAGGTGTTCTTAGCTTTATGTCCTAAAATATTAATGAGACAATGATTTGAACTTAGTAATTTTTTAAAAAGTTAAAATTAATTGACTTATTTGTAATTACTACTTGGCTAATTGTTCATCTATCCCTTAGCGTTTCAAAGAATCATGATCTGAAAATAAAAGATCCGTAAAGCGTAAAATGACCTAGACATTTTTTTAACATTTGGGACAAGAGAGACACATGGCACAGTTGAGAGTCGGAGCCAATGGTGGCCAAACCGCGGCTCGCGAGCCGCATGCGGCTCCTCTGCTTTCACATTACGGCTCGCGAACAATTTATGAAATATATGTTACAAGGTTTAATGGAAAAATTCCAAGCAAGGTTTAATGGCCAATAGTGCTTCAATGCGGCTCTCAACACTTTTTTATATTTTAAAATGGCTCTCAGTTACTACAGGTCTGCCACACCTGGACTAGAGTGTAGGAGACCTTGGCAGGGTTGAGAGATGTGGTCGTGACGAGTGAACGTAGAAGTTATTATATAATAGCTGTAATGAATAAAAAAAATAGAGCGTTGTTCACAAATGGTTGTTAGAGGAATAACACGTTAATAAATAAAGAGTGAGAGACAAGGACATAGAGACCACAAAAAAGTGTTTCTAGGTTATCTACAAACGATGGCAGTGGTACAATCACTACAGAGACAACTAGGTTCGCTGCAATGTATATTATTTTTGCCCTTGATTAGGTTTGTAAGACTTGGAATGAAGGCCTCCACGACCCGTCACTTTGGAGGGCCAGAACATTTCAGTTCAATGAAAGCAGTCGAGAAATGGGATACGATGTGGGGCTAATGTTGAAAGAAAGACTACTTGTTGGCGGTAAGGCAAAGTTATTCATTGTGCTCTGACTATAAAGTCATATAACAATGATTAGACTGTGATTCATGCTGTTAAATTTCTCCACTTTTAATACGATCACTAACAGTATTAAATGTCGCCATGCACTTCAAATCCAAATTTTTTATATCCTGTATTCATGCTTAGTAATTGTGCTCACACTTCTTCTTTCCGTTTCCCTGATTTTTAAAAATCTTTCTTAGTTGTCATTTTCCCGTTGTATAGAATACATTTTATAATGTGATTTTAAGGTCAATACACGTGTTCATTTATTTCTACCGCTGAAGGCATTAGCCGAAACGTGTACTTAGTCAACTAATGCAAAATTATTTATTGTTGTGAACTACAGTTCGTTTGTGTATCTTGTGTTTTGTCTCCAACGTGACACAAGCCACCATTGTACGCTCCCCACACCACCTCATCAAACCACCATTGTACGCTCCCCGCACCACCTCATCAAACCACCATTGTACGCTCCCCGCACCACCTCATCAAACCACCACTGTACGCTCCCCACACCACCTCATCAAACCACCATTGTACGCTCCCCACACCACCTCATCAAACCACCATTGTACGCTCCCCACACCACCTCATCATTGTCTTAGGTTTTTAATATCGTACACACGTTGATCTTAAAACTGCATCATCATAGTTTTATGTTTCATTTCCATTTATTTTTCCTCTGATTAAAATCCATTGAAATTGGACCACGCTAGTATAGTCTTATGTTTCGTACCTATTTTTTTCACCATTTTACTTACTACCACGTCCTTCTTACCATGCCATCACAGTGCCGAATTAAAAAAAATGTATTTACCAATATTAGCCTCACACCGAGTCGTTATGATTTTGTTTTTAGATTTCTACCCCACAAAACAAATTAAATTTCTTTCATTCTCTTCTTGTCAGGAAAACGTGCGATTCAATTTGCCAGAAGTTTCGCAAGGCATCTGAAAAAAGTCGAAATTCACATCTTCCAGCCGTGCGATTCATCGAGTGAAAGTGTCATTGACTTGAAGACATTTTCAGAGCTCTTTGACGCTTCAATACTTAAGAAAATTGACATACGTTCTTTCTATAAGGATTCTTCCTTTAAATACAATGACAATTTGAATGCAGAATTATTTAAAGCCTTCATTAGACTATTTCAGAACCAACATTCTTTAGAGGTAATAAGTTATTTAAAATGTTGATCAGGACCGTTTAAAACATTTATAATTGGTTAAGGTTTCAAAATTTATGCAATTTCATTAATCGTAAAAAAACATACTTTAAAATATTCTATATTTATTCGTGTTCATGGTGTGGCGAGAAAGATGTATATCTATGTTTGGCAAGTTGTCTAGGGGTGTAATATTTAACTTATCACCTTCCCACTCACAACTCAAACTTTAGAGATCTCTTGCATACGATAATCAACAGACTAAAGGGGTGTAAAACGTAACACAATTAAATTAATTATACAATTTGTACAGTAGCGGAAACCAGTTCCGAATGGGAGTAGTGATATAAGAAATTAATTGTCCCCTATCTGGCTTAACTCTATCATCATAAGGGTCATGCCACGTGACCTAATGTTTATTGGGTTGGTACTCAAATGTAATGTTCTCACGGTCGGCTTGGGTCGTTTCACCCCACTCCGTGTTCCCTCTGTCGTTGTGTACCGTTCTCTGCAGCCGTGTGCAATGAAGCGTTCCGCTTGGTAATTCTGCCCTACACTAGGCTCCTTCAGTGCTGGAGTGTGTAGTTGGTTCTGCAGGTTCCCACGAGTTGGATCGTTCGGTTCACTGGTACTCGGTAGGCTGTTTCACCTATGGCCCAGGTGACATCGGCGATCACGGATTGTGAATAGCCGGCTTCCGTACGTGTAGTGTGTGTGCACGTACAGGCAACAACATGCGCGGTGTGCGTGTGTTGGCGTCAGTTGTACGTTGGACGTAACAACTGGTAGATGCTGGGTAGTCCTCCTCAATGTCCTGTCGCTAGGTGCAGGGAGGAGGTAGGTTGTCGGATCCAAGGTGCTTGGGACAGCGGTGGGTCCCACTCTTGATCCTAAGTATTGTCGACACTTCTGTCTGGGCAGGACTGCCGTCAGGAGTTCGAGTTGTCGCCCTGTACTGGCGGGTGCCCAGGAGCCAGACTAAAATAGAAAAACACACATTGATAGTTTCTCCATTTTGCCTGTTTAATCCACCTTATTTGCAACCGAGCGTTCAGAGCAAGGAGCCAAAAGGGGATCAAAATACATTCACATAAAACAAATTATTATCTAATACATTATATAATGTGAGAATAAAATTAAGGTCTCATTTCTACCACCACGGGTGCAGATCTATCTTGCTGACACCTCGTAAGTGGATTGAGGTACACATATAGTAATGTTATTTATTATACACACATACGCTCAATCCATCTATCTGATGGAGCGCGTATAATCACATTTAGTTAGGAAATAGACGTGGGATATTTAAATATCGCACGTGACCCCGTACGGCGATCATGGGGTTAAAATATTCTAATAATTTCAACACGGCATTATACAGTCGTTAATATTTAGAAAATGGTAGGAAATATATATAAACGAGGGAAACAAAGTTAGAGTTAAACTTACATGGAATCTGGTCAGTAAGAATAATGCCGGCTCTTCCACTATAAGGATGGATGCAGATATGGTTTTATGAATTATATTCACACTGGCGACTACACTCTGCTGACATCTAGGCGGATAGAGGGCGGGGGCTTGGTTGCGACAGCCTTTATACTTGATGGGTAATATATTCACTCCTTTTCCGATTGGTCCTTAATTGCCTGCAATGGTCAGGCGACCTTGACAATTCACGGGTACCCGTTCACATATATAATCAGTTCCGATTGCCGCATTGGTCACCTTTCGGGCAGATAGGGGTGGTTTCCCTTTTGTTTACCCGGTTACCGCTTCACAGATTGCCTAACTCCATAAATTTCACCACACATGGTATGGATGTTTTGTATTTTCAAATTACATTTTAGTACTTTCATGTGAAAATAAACTTTAAATGTTTATATATGAATTTTTTAAATAAAAAAACATCGGCTTTTGTCAGTTTTAATTTTTAACTATACGACTCTGTGTATTTTTAAAGATAATAAAAGTTACATTTATATTTACATTTAACACTTTGTTAACAAGCCCATGTCTCTTTAAATGGCGATAATCGTGATGTGTTCTTAGGAATTCCTTATCACAGCTGTTTACTTTAACGCAACACAAGGAGTTCAAATTTTGAGGTGTTTGGCCCAGAACTGTGGGGAAACACTTCAGAAGTTGATTTTGGATAACTTCTTAGCTGAACATTTGGAAACTATTCACAGCACAGGGCCCATGATCACGGAAATGAAGGTGATTGCATTGACAGTTTTATTTTAATTTCTGTTATTACTTATATAGGAATTAATGAAGCTTAGAGACGTAAAAGTGTTGTCATCAAAGCGGTTAAAAGATGATACAGTTTTGGGTACATACTCGAAATCGTAGTTACAATTTTCTCGAGTTTTATATTATAAATAGATCCCTTGACTAAATAAGAAAAATTGTGATTAGCTAAACTTTTCACTTTGGCTAATATACTAATACTGTTTTGTTTTTTGTTTCTTCAACTGACAATTTCAGAAGTTTTCAAACCTCACCGAAATCGAATTAAACAGTGTGTACTTGACTGATGATTTGTTCCACGTTTGGAGCCTGAAATGCCCAAAGCTTAAACTTATTACCACCTGGGTTCTGTTTGAAAGTATGGTATTGTTAATTATAAATTCATTCATATATCTATATTGTACTTTGATTGCAATAATAGTTTTAGATATATTATCAACAATATTTAAAATTGATTTGCAATGCTATCAATTAAAGATGAAGACATTGAGAGTATAGTAATTTTAGGCATGATTCCTTTTTAAAAACAATGTGATGCGAGAAAACGATAGTTTCCTCAAGAAATTATGCAACGGACCTTTTAACCTTAAAAAAAGTCAAAATATAAACAGTTTGCACTTTTCTTGAAAATATTTTAAAAAACAAATTACTTAAAAAAACAGTAAGGAATAAGATTTATCCGTAAAGACAATACTGTCTTTTTAAATATATGACTATAATACTTTTCTTGGACTATTTATATAACTAATTTTACATAGGATATCAAATTTTTTCACGAATTTCATAACATAATTTTACTGCATTCTTTCATATATTAAAGTCAAGGTTAATAAATTTAATTGAATACGTTTGAAGCAAGCAATGAATTTAAGTTTAAATGTCATTTTACTCTGAAATAAACATTGAAAAAATAATTATAAAAACCCCATTTGCTTTTAGAAATAAAGAACACAGTTAAAAACATTGAGTTTTCTAGTGGATATAGTGAAGGCTGTAAAGAAAACATTCAGTTTTCTGGTGGACAGGGGAAGCGATGAAAAAATACATTAAGTTTTCTAGAGCATGGATGGAACACTGTAAAGAAGACATTCAGTTTGATAATGGATAGAGGAAGCAATGTAAAGAAAACATTAACATCTAACTTAAATCGTTTAAAAGTAACCAGGACTCTTAGTTTCTATCAGATTGGTGTAGAGATAAAACATAGAAAAAAGTAGACTTTTCTATATACATGTATGAAACTTTCCTGAAGGTACTTGAAAATAAATATTTCGAGCTATCATCAGACATTTTCACGCCCTTACAACACTATGATAATTAAGATAAATGAAGTTGATTTTAGATTTTAAAAGTAAAATAAAACATTATGAAAAAAAAACCATTTATAAATCAAAATTATGTAATTTCAATTTAAAAGATTTAATATTTTTACTATATTGTCTAAAACTCGTCGATAAACTTGTTAAGTCTAATATATCTATTACCACTCCACTTCATTTTTGGATTATTATTTTATTTGCGGATATTTAATAGCTCATCCATGCAATATATTCTTTTGATTGAAATTGTCAAAATCAACAATTGTGGAGACACGTAATATTAGCGTTGGTACCAGAGTGTAAGGAAAAAGAGGAAATGTTATTGTTAATACAGGTCTAAGAGAATTTAAGCAGATACGTGTATTTCAGAAGATAAATAGAAGAGTTAAAAAGGCTTCAATTTTTCCGGCTAGAAAAGGAGAGTACAAGTAAACTTATAAATGGGTACATTAGTTAATCGAGAGTTATACATTTTTGTATCATTATGTAAATTAAACATGTGCATTAAGTCAGTTTTGTTTTAAAATTGTATGATCGACATCCTAAAACTGGATATTCGCTTACAAGTTTTCTAGCCAAGACGCAAACGATAGGATAAGAACGATATTCTTTTAATTTCAGACATTTGTTAATAAATAGCGTCGATCGTTTCGGAAACGAAGTGATATGTTGCATCCACCTGAGCCATTAGGTTTGAGTACCACAAGTTGGAAGAGAATTATTGCGCGTTCATTAATAATAACATTTCTCTTAGAGAGATGGGTTCTACCTCTTTCTCTGAATACTAACATATTTTAATTAAACAGTGGAGTTGCCTGCTCAGTATTTGTGACGTGATGGTTTGCACAAAATCAGCAATAAATGTTGTATTCCCGCCGCTTGTTTTATATACTGACCTCTATCATGCATCAGATTTTCGATTCGCTCATATTTGTCTTGAATACTCACTACCTGATGAGTGTTACAACGATTTATTTTAGTGTGGCGTATTTTCACAAAGCCGAACGATTACAAGACGGTCAAGTTTAGAGCTTTTCGTTTTGAGGCATTAGTAACTAATTCATTTTTTTACAAACATGACTGTTTCAGATTATGTTGTAACAAGTGAAGCGTGGCAGGCCCTGATCAACACACACCCAGAACTTACTGTTAAAATGTTTGTGCTCGATGACGAAGTCGATAACGGATCAAATTTTAGTCTTCAGTTTTTGTCCCCGGTTTTACCAATGGCGTCTTTAGCGTGGGACATAAGTCATGCCTTCACTGCTGAGTCAGAGGTATGGCTAAAACTCCAATTAAATATTTTAATTTTTTAAAAATAAATTCCCAATCTTGTTATTTATTTACGCAATAAAAATAGAAATAGATCAATGCGATAATACAAATATGATTTATATTGAAATGTTATCCTTTTAATTGAAGGGATGTTCATCCATATTGTCTATTAACAATATGCGTTGTTAAAAGGGATTAAAATAAAGTTTAAAAAGAGCAATTGTACATTTCAAATATAAAAATTATGAAAAAGAATTTATTCTTAACTACATTTTGGTTAAAATTTAAACATACAAATTATATTTTTATCATTTTTTTTCACTGGATTTTAATAACAAATTAAATTTAGGAACTCAGTGATTATATCCACTTGAATACTTGAACAAATATTTTACAAAGTTATCTGATCCTAGAGATAATACAACACACTACATAGTCTGTAGGTTACTATTGAACAACTTTCTAAAATCACTCACTGTAACGATTATTTGATACGATGCACAGTGACGATGAAACTTAATGCACCTACCAAAGCTACATGACTGAAAAAATTTACCGGTCAGCTTGTTTCAACGATGCCAGATTCATCCTCAGCTGACCTCTAAAAAATTAAATTAGTTGTTTCAAATTTTAAACCTACAAACAATAATTTTAAAAAAATTTCGATGTGCACAACGCTTTCATTTTATGGAGATAAATAATGTGTAAAAGAAAATAGTTAATTGTGTCTTTTTTCATGAAGAGTTTTATATAAATCAAGAGAAACCAATATGTTTTAAATGGTTTAATTTCCTAGTTTTATGTAAACATATACAAATAATATAAGACAAAGTATACATTTGTGTCCGTTTCTAGTTTACCAGCTTCCTTCACCGTCTGGCCAACTACTATAAAACACTTGAGAGATTGTACCTATTATTCATTGCGAATTTCGGAGATCCGGATGGTGCTGCAGTGATGAACGTACTCTCTAAATGCAACAAGCTGTAAGTTTCTTTCTGTCTCCTCATATTATGGTGAGCAATATACAGACATCACAAATACCAAAATTACTGTAATGAATGTTATAGATTTCCATTAAAATGCCAATGCCTTGAAAAACATTGCTGAATTCTTCAGCTATTACCACATTGTAAGTTTAAGCTTATTAACCGCAATAGTGCGACACTGTGTTATATTTTAGGGTTTATCTTTAACGAATGA
Source organism: Ampullaceana balthica (assembly GCA_944989445.1). Lineage (NCBI taxonomy): Eukaryota > Metazoa > Mollusca > Gastropoda > Lymnaeidae > Ampullaceana > Ampullaceana balthica. Next base: position 507,463 of record CALYLW010000393.1, read on the forward strand.
TATGAGAATTTCTGAGATATAAACAGGTGAAGGTGAGATGGTGTAATTGTTAGCTAGGATATTGCCAAAGTTTGCAAAGAATGACCTATTCCCATGCAAAATTTGTAGAAGAGTTGAAGGGAAGAAACGACTGTCACATTTGTGTAGTTTTGAGATATTCAAGTTTGAAAGTCCAAAATTATACAGATTTCTTAGAATTAACTAAATATATTTGAATTTTAAATAGGGTCAAGTACATAATTTTTTCATAAAACCTCATTCAGAACATTCTATTCTTGATCCTCTATCAGCTACAGGGGATAACTAGAAAATTTCAAAAATGTCACATAGCCGTTTCTTCCCTTGAGGTCTTCAAATGTAAACAGTAAAAAATTTATAAAAGTAGTAATACACATAATTAAAAATTAACTTGAGTAAATTTGAAATATCAAAGGAGGCAAAGGCAAAGTCTTCTAAATTAATGAAGAAAAAACACGGAGTGAAAAGAAATAAAATTTACTGTTGGTTAAACTAAAGCTTCACAACATGAAAAAAAAAGAAAAGCCAATACTGAAAAAATAACAATTTCATTCGAAATTATATTAAACGCTTGACACTAAATACCGAATGTCTCTAAATATGTGTTTGTAAGGAAATGTTACAGAGATTCCACCTTCGGGAGACAATAACTTTAATAAACGATTTGTGTAGTACTTAATTGGCTAGAACTAGAAGGATCATCATGAGTTTGAAAATTAAATAAGCTTACATTTGAATGGAAACTTATTTTTGTTTAAGTTTTGGTCTTTTCCATTTGCAACAAAAAAGGTTTCTCTAGACGAGATGAGTTTGACATAAACATTATGCTCTGGTTTTTTGTTGTTGAGATATCGCTCTTGTCATGGGTCATTCAACACTATATAATTGTTTTTGTTGAAATGTATTTGTTAGATTATTAAACAAGTTATAAACTTTTTAATTTATATTATTGATTTTAAAAGTAAAAGATCCGAAATAAATATTAAAAGATTTCCATATTACAAAAACAATAAATAAATAAACTTAATTTTATTTTTGTTTTTAGACCTCCACTAGCACTCAAAAGATTAAGCCGGGATTTCAACATGTGGATAATCGAAGGTGAAAATGAATGATGAAGTAGAATCTTTTTTGCTATCGTTTTGCTCTCTTACGCACTAAAGAAATAAATGATGATTAAAAGGCGAAAAGTCGCATATCATTTCATTCAAATTTCAGTGGTTCAATCCGAGTTATTTTTAGACATGAATATGTGCATATAATATGTTCACTAACAGCGCTGTTTGTTGTTTATAAATTTGCTGTTGTTACTATGAAATGACAAAACCTCATGTTGTTACTATACTACCTGATATGCCTGTATTATTTACTATATTATGTTACATGACTACATGTTAATTCTATATTTACTGACATTTTTGTGTGTTGTTAAAATATTATCTAACAATACGGTGTGTTGTTACTACTTTAAGTTACACCACCTTTGCTTGCCAAACATTAGCTGATTGTTCGACCCCAGCGAGGGTCATTCGTCATGATTGTTTGCACATACTCGCTTTGGTGAATTATATATATATAGAGATACATTAAAACAAATATTTGTATTTTTCTTTGAAGTGTGAGTTCTCATTATAATTATCCATTTCAATTGTTACAACCCGGTGAAGATAGATATTTAATGGGTAAATATGAATGGTTAAAAAAGTATTTTAAAAACAAGCTTTTATTCCAAAGCACGAAAAACAACAAAATAAATTTTCGCATGTCTGCAGAAATGAAAGCACATAAATCTTCTACGATGTTTCATAACTATTAATGGCGGCTGCATAGCGAAGCCAACAGTGCAGTCGCCTCATAAGCTGAGGGGCGTGGGCTCCAGCCCACTTTAAAGCCACAATAAACATGTTGATGTATGACTATTGCTCAAAAGTCCTCCGCTGACATGGAGAGGAGACGTGTGCCGCCAGGTTTACCAAGCCCCGTGGAAACATTAGAACCACCTACGACCACGAGGTTAGGGGACATACAAAAAGAAAAAAGAAAAAAAAATAGTACCCATAGAATTGATTTTCCCTGCTTGAGTCGGCTATTTCAGCCCAACTGAAAATGGAGAAAAATTCCCTTACCTGCATATCTAATATAAATATATATATATAAATAAAAATTTTAAGAAAAATAATATAAACAATATCATTTTTGTCACGAATACCACTAGCTTTTATTGATATTTAAATAATTAGAAAGCTAATGTGTGTTTTTAGTTAGTTAGGAAATACTTTTGTGTCATTTAATTTACAGATAAAAATAAATAAAAGTTCATATATTTTAAAAGTTTTCTCAACACATTTTTTTGAATTCACCAAACTGATTCAAGTAAACTGATTCAAGTAAACTGATTCAAGAAGTGTATTTTTCTTGTACATATACGAATGAATAATCTCTCTTATCTTATGTTTTCAAACTTCAGACTAATTTGAAAAATGCAAAATAATTTTTACATTTATTCTTCAATAATTAAAAAAACAACAATTCAGATTAGGTGTAAAATTACTGTGTTTGTCTCTATATTATAAGAATATCAATTTCTTCTAAATGCGCAATAAGAGGAACACACAGTTGTTTTATTGTTTGAGTTCAATTACAAAATTTTTTTAAAAATCTAGTCTGTTGTTAAAACAAAAAAATACTTTAAGTGAAACTAATATAAATTGTGTTACAATCAGTTACCTTTCATAAAAATACACTTTTCATTTTAAACTACAAAATACTTAATACGTTTTCGGGACATACGCGGATCCTCTTAAAATCAGGCATGTAAATAAAAAAAACTTAGCTGCGGTGAAATCCATTTAGTCCAGTAGAGAGTAGAGAGTAGCTATCTCTACTGGACTAATTTGATTTCACCGCACCTAAGTTTTTTAAAATTCTTTCGTTATATTCGTTTTATTTGTGTACTATTTGTTCGTTGAGGAAGGCTCTTTGCCAAAGCGTTCGCTGTTTTGTTACGTCCTGTCAGGCTAACTAATACCCTATTTATATGTTATACACTTATTAATTTAAAAGCCTGGTGGCAGTCTCACTCCCATTATTTTATTGACAATAACCCAAACCACCAAAACAAAGCGCAAAAGTCCTAAAATCTGAACTACCACCTAAAAAAAAACTCAGTTAACCCCTACTACTTGCATGCAAGCTATTACGAAATTAGGTTTTTAATAACTATGTCTGAAATACAGGATATCTTGAATTTTTAAATTTATTTATCAGACAGACAAATTTGTCCATTTATGACTTCCTTGTATATTGTAGAATTTCAATCCATTGTTACAATGCCATACAACGCTAAATATAATACTGGTTACTAAACATGTAGCTTTTTCCTGCGTTTAAAAACTTTTCAACTGTGGGGGATTAAAAATGAAGAAATTTCACATACATTTATCCACCGTTATTCGTCTTTAAAGTTATTTTATTTTTAAAGATCGAGTTATACGTTGTACTTTCAAATTATATTTTTGATTTTGAGTCAATCTACTTGAAGGGATTATGGTATCAAGCTCCACATCTATTTAACATCTGTTTAACATCTGTTTAACATCTGTTTAACATCTGTTTAACATCTGTTTAACATCTGTTTAACAGCTCAACCCAACCGATAGAGACGTAAATGTTTGAGGTCCCTCCTCAAACTTCCACGAAAAGCAACGTAAAGGTTCCCCCCGTTGGTGAAGCTGATAACAGCAGAGAAAAAAAGAGATTTCTAGTACTTGGAGTTTCACCAACAAAAACGGGTGCCTCCTGGTTAAAATTTGCTGCGTCTCAAATAAATTGCATACGTTAAAATAGTAACAGCATACGTCATGTCAGTTAATATAGTGACAACACACAATGACTTCAATTAATATAGCTACAAACATACAGTCTTGCCAGTTACAAAAGTAACAACAGCCATGTAACTTAATAAAGTAACATCATACAGTCATGTAAATTAGTATAGTAACAGCACAGAGGTACGTTGGTGAATATTTGACACATCTCAATTATGCAAGTTACTAAATAAACAACATGTAGTAATACCAACAAAAACTATTTTCAAAATATAGCAATATATGAAATAATATCTAATACTATTTCTTTTCTGTAATGCAAAGTACACGTCTAAGCGGCCAAATAAGATTTTAAGAGCATTTCAATATCTGTGTCATCTTCTTCTGCAATCGTCCACAGATCTGAATTGGGGCTCAATCTCTCTAATGTGTGCGGCGCTCTGAAAAAAAAATAATTAAAACATATGTCTTCCCCTTAAAATATCAAAGTTACGACAATATTTTCAGATTTTCTTTAAATCTTTTGTTTTTAAAATCTAGAATATATAATTAAGAGTAAATGACGTTCTTGGATTTTAAAATATAAAGTTAAACAAAATCCAATTATATATTATTGAATGACACTTCACAAGAAACGTGTCGGACTCAAAAAACGAAATTATGCTTGTTGTTTATCTCAAACTGATCTCATCTAGAGAAAACTCTTTGTTGCAAAAGAACAAGCCAAATATTAAATAACATAATTTTCATTCCCTTGTAAACGTGTATACTTTTCAAATTCACCACGATTTTTCTAGCCAGTTCAGTAAAGCACTAACCTTTTATTTAAATTATTTTCAGTCTATGGTGAAATCTCAATTACACTTACTTACATACAACAATTTTGAAATAATCGGTATTATTAAGTATTTCAAAGAATTTAAATCGATTTTTTGAAGTAATAGATTTTTTCATTTTGTAAAGCTTAATTTTAATGAAAAGTCAAACTTATTTCAGCTCACTTTACATTTGTTTCTATGTAAATAAGAATAATTTACTTCGTTTAAATTTTCATTAAATTTTCTAAAAGAAAGTTTTTCGGAAGTATAAAAATTACTTACTTTTTCCCCGTTTGCATAATTTGTTTTAAAAATATTTTTAAAAATTCTATTCGAAGTTTTGCAAAATACTAAAAAACATTATTCGTCCCTTTAACGACGACCTGTTTCTTTCCCAGTAGATTTTCCTACCATCAATCTAAATCCTCTAACCTTACCATAGTATCGTAATGTTAAAGGGAATGACATTGATCTTACCCCATGGTAAAAGCTGACAAACTCAGTAATGTGTTACAAGGTCCTGGCATTTTAAAGAAATTCAATAAACTCATTACAGTAATTTTGGTGCTCGTGATGTCTGTATAGCGCTGACCATAAAAAGAGGAGATAGAAATTAACTTACAGCTTGCTGCATTTAGAGAGTACGTTCATCACTGCAGCACGATCCGGATCTCCAAAATAGGTAAAGAATTTTATGTACATCGTCTTTAATGTTTTGTGGTACTTGGCCAAACGTTCAAGGAAGTTGTTCAGCTAAAAAGTTTTAAAAAATGTTAATTTTGTCTTGATGTTATTGTATGCGTATTTCAAATTATTAAATTAGGCACTGAACATATGATTTTCTCTTCATAACTTTTAAACACTTTAGGAAACAAATTGAAATGTTTATAGTTCCATTTAAATAGTTATTTATCTCGACAAAATGAATTAGCTGTGCTTAAAGACAAAATGTTATAAATTAGTGCTCTCAGGTTCAACTTTAAGACAACTAATATTACTTTCAGAGGTCGGTGGACGATGAATCGGGCGTAGTTGCAATCAAATGACCATTAACCTATTGGAGGTAGGTGTATTAGTATTCATCCTCACTGTGAATTGTGTCTAATGAATTTTGCAGTAAATGATTTGACTAGGTTTCCATGCTAGCTACAGACTATGTAGAGTGCTGTTTTATCCCTAGGATTAGGTAACCATAAAAAATATTTGTCTACGGAATCCAGTCTAAAATCTAGTTACAAGATTTAACATCAGGCCATAAGTGAAGACAACAAAATTGTATAGGGAAACAAGTTAAATTTTAGAGAGCCCGTGTTTAGTACCTGCCTTTAAAAAATGCATTTTAATATAAAAGCATTTCTCGTTGGCAAAGAGAATTATAAAAAAAGAGTTATATTTATAATGTATGCAGAAACATGTCTTAATGACTTTAAAAAAGGAAATAAAAAAAGTGCGCTTGTAATAGCTAATCTGCGTTTAGTAACTGTGATTTACACGAAACAAAGATGTGTAATTTAAAAGCATTGCGACTTTTAAGAGTAGGTGTACACAGGTTAAATAAAAGTGAAATATACCATTAAAAATAAATTTAGCTTTATCTACATTGTCTAAAAAGGTTAAAATAACTTTCGACCACTGAATTTTAGTTATGTAAAGAAAACTTAATTTCATAATATACTATATTTTAATTTTGTTATGAAATGCCATCCACCAAGGAATAAAAAAAATAATTTATTTTTAAATTTTATCCAAAATGTAGTAAAAGGGTTTAGGTCTTACCTTTTTAATTTATATACCACTATACCACTCTTTAGTAATTAAAAAAAAATACTATAAATTTTAATGTTAAATTTTGAAGACTTGTAAGAATAAGTTTGAAGTTGAAATCGAATAGAGGACATAATTAATTTTATAAATTAATTACAAAAGCTAACGAGAAAATAGGATCATGTCTACGAACTGCTCAAATTAAAGAAATAAACTAAACTAACGTTCTTTTTTTTAATTTCAGAGACATTTTCGTACCTCATCTTGTGTTGAAAAAAGCAGACTGCTGTCCCACAATAAATAGGCCAAAGGAATGGCCGGGGACAAAATAGCAAGATGTACTGCATCTATATTGAAGTTGGTTTGTATTTCGACCAACAAGTCTGGGTGTGTTGCGACCAAACCCTGCCAAACCTTGCAAGATGGGGCGTAACCTGAAAGATGGATAGTCACGACAGGTCTTAGTCAAGTATATGGTAAACTTTGAAAACTTTGAGAACATAAATAAAATGTCATGCATATTTTTAACAGCTCCTTGCTAGACAAAACAGATCATTGCACATGAAAAACATGCAATTATTTATTGGGGTAAAATAGATTTTAAAGCCAGTAATTTGTAGATATAAAAAGCTGTTCGTGTTATAAAATGTAAATCTTCAGTGTAAAAAGTGTTTTTGATGTAACAAAAACACACGTCACTGGTTTATAAAAATTTCTCTAAGGAATGGAGAGGAATGTTTCGTTTACAAACTAGTCAGTTTAGTGCGATTGTCAGGTGGTTATTTATAAGCTGTGAACTTGGGCAGCAAATTACAGATTGTCACTGTGATTTACATGACATCCTCTTTTTGTTTTCGCGCCTAACCTCTTAGGACACAGCTCATTGTTTCACTGGCAAGCCTCATAAATCCAGCATCGCCTTAGAGATAATTTTCCACAGTTGTCGGAACTGACTTGTCCAAAGCGCCTTCAAGCAGGGTCAATCCACCAACAGATGCTTCACCGTCTCTTCAGTGTTTCCACATATTTGAAAGCCATTATCCCTTCTCGAGTCAAACCTATGTAGGTAGCTTCGTTTGATAATATGCTCAGTCCTCACCTGGGTTATGAGCCACTGATAGCTACACTTTAGTTTCCACTATGGATCGCTTTTATTCTGTTACGGTGTAAACTGTTAAACCTTTCTGGCCGCATCTTCAGAAGCCTTGCCCTGGAGCCACTTTTCTCGGAATTTGACCTTAAGTCACGGTCTGATACCCAGCAGTCTCAACGGGCGATCGGGTTGGGGCTGAGCTGAAACTTCTCTTTCCGAAAAATGGGCCTTGTCTAGCTACGCCATGACGGTGTGCCCATTGATGAACTTCAGAATTACTTTGCCGCCACATGCTAGGGTAACTCCTCTGTCTCCAGAATGACAATGACGGTCTTCGCCTCCAGAGGATCGACCCCAAAGGCTCGGGAGAAAGCCGCGAGTCGGTGAAGACAACTACGGTCGGAAAGTCCTTTTCTCTTAACGAGGCGTAAGCGCACTTCTTTTAGCCCACTGTGAATTGTCTCCAGATCTGCATCATGAATGGCATATTCTAATCCACACGGTACAAGCAGTTCTACGCTGTCTGGCTCAGGCTGGTGGTATAAAACAAGCACGCCGTACCCACTTCTTCCATCCTTGAAACATGATCCGTCAGTAAAGACTTTAACCACCCAGTCGCCATTAAGCCTTTATTGTCTTCAGAGCTTCGACACGCTCATGTTGCTCGACAAGACTACCATTTGTCACCCCCGCATTCACCACGTAGTTAATGATTTTCAAAGCATTCGGGTGTTCACCTTTCAGAGATCACTCGCATTCGTTCCCTGTTCTCAGGTATGGGGACTGAATCTTCCACCTCGTAGACCGCATCCATAATGACGGCTTTATCAGTCTTTTCCTTTTTACCCATCGGTCTTGTATTTGAAAGAATGATTCGTTTTGCTCCAACCTAGGGTATAGCTCCACCGTTAACATTATTGCTGTGTCTCGCCAGGGTTTCTACGTTTGAAATATATTATAGAGTGGCACTTGGTGTTGTTAGTAACGCCCAAATTCAAAACAAAGAGCTTGGTTTTGTATTCTCTCCAGTCCCTCAAAGAGCCTTTCAACTCACAAAGGCCTGGACAGGCAGCCTGTAGTCTATGGCACCATTCACACTACCGAGATAGAGGGCTCTGAGTAGCCTTGCATCTGTGCTCCAATTCATGCTTGCCAGTTTCTTCACCAGGGACAGTTTAGCTGTGGTTCTAGCCAGTATCTTCACCAGGGACAGTTTAGCTGTGGTTTTAGCCAGTGTTTTCACAAGAGACAGTTTAGCTGTGGTTTTAGCGCACAATTTGAGGTCAAGGTTGTGCAGCTGAACTTTCTAGTTCAACTATACTCCCAAGCACGTCGGAGACTTTTCCCAATTCAACCGTTTCCCCCAGATGTTAAGAATTATAATTACCTCATGTTTTAGAGCGTTCCTTCCAATAGTACAAATGGAATTGGTCGTCTTCTCTGCATTGTCCACTAGTCACCTTCGGTTGGCGTACTCTTCGATACGAGTCAGCTCACTCTGCAGACAGTTTATGTTGTGTTGCAACGTCTTTTCCAGAACTTAAATTACTAGATCGTCTGCAAAAATGGCATTCTGGTTTTCCGAAATGCCTTTCAGGTCATGGACGTAGGCTACGAACACCGTGCAGCTCTAGGCCGAACTATGCGAAATACCATCCTCAAGTTGTGCTTCGCTGGATATTGCAATTCCCATTCGAGTTTTGATTAGAAACGGTTATATCCAGCGATGCATATTAGCAGCGACACCCAACTGCTTTAATATGTATAGTTGCAGATCTCCTCAATGTAAATGACTGGTGTGTTCTGCTTGGTATAGACCCACTCTTGGGATTGTGATTTAAAATCCCTCACTATGATCGTACGCCCAAAAGTGTCCTCGTTCCTGATTGGAAAATTGGTCGGGATCCTGTGCGTGTTATAGACGTTCGTGATAGTGTCACCAACTCCTGCTCTGAACTTTCTCACTGTGGGTTCCGCGTTGCTGTAGCACTTATTTCTAGTCACTCCATTGTCGAATCATTAAGGACCGCTGTGGCAAGATCTCAAAAACGCCGGTCGCACTTACAATAGTATAGTAAGTATCCAGTGATACGGAACGGCTTCCCATGCAGTAGCTACGTCCACGTCCTGTTTGTGACGTAGCTTGGTTACGTCGTGCGCCTTTTGTCTTATGCCACAGGCATTCAATGGCAAGATAACCGAAGTTTTCGGAAAATGACCCGTCGTACTTATGCATGGTTGACCAGTCAAGTTACCTCCAGAGCTTGGCCTGTCGCTCGTCTACTCGCCAATAATAGGATTGGTTATGTACTGAATCGATGTACCACCGTTCGCCAGCTAGGGTTTTAGAAGGTCTCTTCTGAGACCTGTGAAAATATAATCCGAAAACATGAACCATGTGACAGAGAGAGTAAGCAGAAATCTTCCTCCCATTGAGAGCAATCCGTGTGCGTTTCGCTTCTTATCCAGAGGATGTTCCTAGGCGTGCCCTGTTAGATGCGGTAGGCTTGTTCCATTTTCAGCTTAAAATATATGTTTATTTTAAAATTCTCGCTGCCACATGGAAAGTATCTACAGCACATTGTGAAGTTGTTTCGAATCTTGAGTATCCAAACGAGAAAACGTTAATAGGTTAATGAAGCATTTGTAACCAATAAGATAAAATCTTGACGACGCTGATAAGATGCGAAATAATTTACTATAAACTAGAATAAACGTAATAGAATAAAGGGACACGAATAAGACAACAAAAGTTTTGTATTTGTACCTTTAGAAGAACACCAAATCTTTATGAAGGAAAGTGACGGACATTCCCGGGTCCAGAAGGAAAACAAATCTTCTGTTAACAATACACTATGGATATGAATACTACACAGCTTGGTGAATTTCTGAAAATGTCATTGCAAAAACTAAGATAATTGTTTGTCTCTGATGAGGTGAAAGATTCGTGTCAGTACGTAAAATTACTTTACATATATATATATATATATACGAGAGCAATGCCCGTGCGATACTACGGGTAGGCACAATGAAAATAACTTTATTTGGATTTGAGTTTCACATTCCCCTTAATAATAAGTGTAAACGTATCAGGAAATTAGGGTAGTGATAAATCAAACCCCTTCTTTATAAAAATTACGATATGTGTGTCTAGAAAATAGAAAGTATGATGAATTTAAATATTTCCCATCAATTTTGGTATTTCTGCTTTAATAACGCACTCTTTTCTCGATATACTTTACCAGAATAACAAAGGTCCTTTACAGTTAAAAAAATCTAATGGGCAAGGCTAAATTTCTTTTTCAATAAATCAAAAAATTAAAACAATATCTTTGATTCCTTTGGTTCTAGGGAAAAGCTCTTAAAATCACCCACTCCATTTTTTTAAGCTAAGTATGAAATTAGTTCAAGACGAATAGGATATTTTTTTTAGAATAGTAACAAAGCAATAAATTGGCAGATACTTGTTTCACTTAAATAACGGATTATTTTTCTTTGTATTTATATTCAAGCCTTTTTTCATTGTAGCTTTTTTAGCTTATAAAATGACATATAAGTTAGGGCTTAATATATAACATATATTATGTAGGCATTTGATTTTACAAAAGAATAGTTTTTAAAAAATCAGTCTGTATACAAAATTTTATCATCGTTGTATAATATTGCTCAAATAAAATCAAGTTGTTATGTCACAATATCAGTTGCTGTTAGTGTATTTTTTGCCAGAACAGGGGTAGGCACAATTAAAAAATAACTTAATTTTGTTTTGGGTCTCAAATTTCCTTTAAAATTGAATGTAAATGTATCATGAAATTAGGGTAGTGATAAATCAAAAGATGTCTTATAAAATTCACGATATGTGTGTCGAGAAAATAGAAATTATGATGAATTTAAATATTAACCATCAGTTTTGGTATGTCTGCTTTAATAACGCATGCTTTTCTCTATATAATATACTCCTACAGAATATGAAAGGTACTTAAGAGTTATAAAAATCTAATCGGCAAGGCTCAATTTATTTTCACATGAATAAAAAAAAATTAAAAATATATTTCCATATGATTCCTTTGGTTCTAGGAAAATGCTCAGAAAAACACCAATACCATTGTATAGTTTAAGCATGAAATTAGTTTTAGACGAATTAGTTATTATTTGAGCCAGATAATATTTATTTGAATATGTATGCTTAGTGGAGGGTGGAAATAAGGTGTACGGGTTGCTATTTTCTTTACACACGAATATTAACATAAAAACAATGTTTTTTTTAAATTTAAATTCCTAGAGATTGATTTTCTAATAAATTGCGTCATTTTGAAAAGACTTTCCACTCTTTTCTTCTAGTATTAACAAAGCAATAAGTTGGCAGATACTTGTTCCACTAAAAAAAAGGATTACTTTTTGTTGTATTTGTATTTAAGCCTTTTTTCGTTGTAGCATTTTTTAGCTTATAAAATGACATATTTTGTAATGGTTTTAATATATAACATATATTTGTAGGCATTTGATATTAAATTAGAATAATTTAAAAAGAATTTTTTCAACAAAGTGTATACAGCTTAATAGAAAACTGCCATTTAGTAAACAACATGATCTGCCTTTGAAATCAGTCTTTATACAAAAATGTATCCTCGTTGCATAGTATTGATCAAATGAAATCAAGCTGTTATGTCTAAATATCAGTTGCTGTTAGTGTATTTTTTCGCTTGAGCACGCACTTTCTGAAGCTAGAACCTATATATGAGTCGTAATACCCGCGATATGTCTTTACACTAAATATATGTATACCTTAAAGAACCGTACAGTTTATACCTGAAGTGTGTGCCACGCAACTCATTGTTCTAGAAATGTAACTATTTTTTTTAATGAATGTTTTAGTTTTGTAAGCTGTTAAATACCTTTCTTAGCAATTATTTTTTTATGGGGAAAAGCATATTATTTATGTGAATTTTGATGCTTAAGTAAGGTGTTCATGGGGTTTATTTGTTTTAAAGAAACATTTTGAATCGCAAGGTCTTGGCTTAAAATTTAACCTGCTGATTTAGTTTAATCTATGCAAAAAGTATAAAAACAGTTGCTAAGCTATAGTGTTTATGTCATCCAGGGTTGGGCGATATTATTGACTCTTACCCCACTAATAAATGGTACATTTCAAAAGGTCATAAAGTTGTACTCAATATAAAAATAACTGTTCCACGTATTACCCACACTCATTGGTCCGTGCATATAACTCCTATATATAATCCATTTTCATCTATAACAGTACCGATTTTTTTTTCATTCCTTCTATTTCCTTGGGGCAGTTTATGGAGCAATCGTTCCAGAAAAAAAAATCGTGTAAACTATTTAAGCACCGAAGGAAAATAAATATCCCACCTAAGAATCATTGATAAATATAGCTTACCTAGCATGTTTGACTTAATTTATGCAAAAAGAATATTAACAGTGGCTAAGCTATAGTGTTTGGTATCTGGTTTCACTCATGTGCTTTCTTTCTCTAATGCATTGAATACATTGTTAGTATTTGATTAGTATTTGATTATTTAGAACTAACTTGTAAAATGTCAAATACATTAAGTATTTAAATTAAACATATAAAAGATATAAAGAAAAGTGGTAAAATGATACTGTGTATTTGATAATAAAGAAAATAATAGAAAATAATAGTATATAAATATTGTTAAAATATTGCGCTAAAAAAACAATGACTATGGTTTGTAAACAAAAATGTTAGGTAGATTAACTATGGTTTGTAAACAAAAATGTTAGGTAGATTAACGTTGAACATAAATGTAGACATCTGGAGAAAGACCAAAGCAAATAAATTTTTCGAACGGCTGAATAAAATACATCTCGAAAATACATAATGGAAACAGTGTAAAGATATAATTTGCAAACATATATTAATTCTGTAATTTTCTACAAAAAAATATACGTATTCTTGTTAGAGGCGCAACGTTATCAGACATAAAAATAATCCGTTTCATCACATTTAGTTCACAACATAAACACACACACGCTCACTTTATTCACACACTTATACACACAAACATAAACACACAAACAGATAGTACCATTAAAAAAAATCACATTTCATTGAAATAACCGCGGCTCTTTTTACTTTGTTTCCATTTTACAAATTAATATGAGCTCGAACTATTACGTCAAGTCACAATATTTTATAGCGAGAAACGCCGTCTTGTTAATCTCGACACCAAAATGTTTATTATTTAATTTTCAATAATTTATTTTATTTTCGGGAGTTACCCCGCATAGCGAGCACCCACACTCAGACGCGCTTAGGCGCAATATATATAGGGATATATATATATATGTAGAAAAATGCTAGTTTTCATCATAACCCTACTTATATAGTAGTCAAATTTTCGCCAAGAGATTCTAGTTTTTAAAAAGGTTCCATTATTATGCATGTGAACGACTTACTTAATGTTACCTGTATAAAAAAGAAGAAAACAGCAGATTATGACAAAAATGTTTTGAAGATTACCATAATTTCTGTTATCACAAGACCTTTGTAGTTTAGCGAAGCTTCTCTGTCAAACAGTTTGTTAAGATGAAGGGTCTTGAGAGAGTCTCCACACGTGTTTGTCAAACATTTTAGAACTTTGAGTCCGTTGTCAATGTCAAGTTGAGCTTGATCGATATGAAATTCCTAAAATGGTTAAAATGCATCGTTAACTACGCCAAAGTTGATGAGTTTAAATCCAAGTACTGCTAAATGCCATCATAACAAAATATAACAAACATTTTATATCAAGGCTATAAGAGAAAACTAAAAAATAAATTTTCATTATAATTAACGAAAATTGATGCAAGATCACGGAATATCAAAAACATTATATAGATGTCTTATCTTTATTTTACTTAATTTTTTTAATAGTATTTCTGACATAATTATGTCGCGCCTAAGACAACAGAAAAAATTAACTAACCCAAAATCGAAACCGGGATGAGCTTAATGATAACTAACATTCCCCGATGTTTATCTACGGCAATGATGACCAATTCCTTTACAGTAAGTCAAAGTCGCACATCTGCAATTATTACCTACCTCTAGCGAGGGCTGATTTTGGATTAAGCTCAGTAGTGGCTTTAGGAAATTCACATGCACCTTTCTGGTTTCAAACCAGTCACTAAAAAAGGAAACATCGAGATTTTTTAGCTTTGCAGCATTCATTAATTTCGAAAAGGCCGACCAGTCACCGACGATTTCTGTAGTAGCTTCGTACAGATGAATTTCAACATCTTGGAGATAACTTGAAAAATTGTTTGCGAATTTTATGGCTTGCTTTCCTGGTAAGAAATCAATTGAATATTTATTTTCTTCTGTTTTTGAAATTCTAAACTCAGTGATGGCAAGGTGTAAGAGCGATTGTTTTAAGTGAAATATTTAGAAACCTCAGATTATGATTTAACGTTTTACTCGCAACGGTATAAACAAATGTTTGGTAAATTAAGTGACGTAAATTATGGCGTGAATATTAAGGGACCTTCCACACCAGGCACAGAAATCAACGGGGCCATCCTACTAAACCCCAGTTACAACAAATCAACGGGGCCATCCTAGTCACCCCCAGTAACAACAAATCAACGGGGCCATCTTACTCACCCCCAGTTACAAAAAATCAACGGGGCCGTCCTACTCACCCCCAGTTACAACAAATCAACGGTGCCATCCTACTCACCTCCAGATTCAACAAATCAACGGGGCCATCCTAGTCACCCCCAGTAACAACAAATCAACGGGGCCATCCTACTCACCCCCAGTTACAACAAATCAACGGTGCCATCCTACTCACCTCCAGATTCAACAAATCAACGGGGCCATCCTAGTCACCCCCAGTTACAACAAATCAATGGGGCCATCCTACTCACCCCCAGTTACAACAAATCAACGGTGCCATCCTACTCACCTCCAGATTCAACAAATCAACGGGGCCATCCTAGTCACCCCCAGTTACAACAAATCAACGGGGCCATCCTACTCACCCCCAGTTACAACAAATCAACGGGGCCATCCTACTCACCCCCAGTTACAACAAATCAACGGGGCCATCCTACTCACCCCCAGTTACAACAAATCAACGGGGCCATCCTACTCACCCCCAGTTACAACAAATGATGATGTATTCCACATATTCCACTCCGTTCGTCTGTCAGGTTCGGCTCTCCTCTCCTTGAACTCAAAAAGCCTCTTTCTCCATAGCACTGGGTCACCAAAGCATTGGTGCCAGGACTTACAAACCTAAAAACAAGAAATGCAAGGTTTAGTGCTCTGCGCAAGTAAGAGGTTACTTCTAATAACAAAGTTAGTTAAAGAAGAAACAATTTTAAATTACGTCAGAGATTATAATTATAGTTTACTAAAAACCTCGAAAAGAGCAAAGGAAATTAAAAAATATTTTTTTTTACAATTGTGTGCATAGTTTTAAACACATTATTATATTTACATGCGACATCCTTATTTTGTCAACATCATTCAGGCACTGGAAGATACCAACAACCACAGTTGGCGGTAGTTCGCTCCACCGTGGGGTCTCGGCTTTCGAAGGCTTTTTCGTGACCTGCACATGCGGTGACCTCATTTGAGACGTGCATTTTCTTTTACGAACTTTATTTTTAATCATTGTGCAAGTGAGGCTTTTGATGTTTACACAACTAATTTTAGTTCAAATATTAATTTAAAATATCTTCAAACATAGAGCCGTTGATTATTTTAAGCAGTTCATGATTTGTGCAAACACTGCTTTAAGGTGTTTTTCAAAAAAGATTTTTGGGAATTTCCACAATGAAACAGAAAATTAAGTAGATTTATTTAGCAAACAACGTCCCTTTTACAATCAGCTTTTTATATTCAACTAACAAATAGAAAGTTTATAAAAATAACGGTTAAAACATTTTTGATGTCTCCGGAGAAGGGGAGAAGGGTCGGGAGAAAAATTCGTCACTCAATAAAAACTTAACTGAAAAATATTGATTGATGCATATACAGGGTGGGCCAATAAAAGTGAGAACATCTCGTAAAATTTGATTTAATAACATCAAATTTAGTTTAACTATCCCCATACTAGCTTAAATAGTTTACTGGTTTACTTACTTACACATGATTTCAGATCAGCTAAATGTTTTGCAAAAAACAATTGCATGAAGAATTATAATTAATTAAATAATGTTTTGAAATAACTCGTATGCTACGAGATGTTCTCACTTTTATTGGCCCACCCTGTATATATATATATTTCAGTTATGTGTATATATATATAATATATATATATATATATATGTAAATATATATATATACATATATATATATATATATATATATATATATATATATATATATATATATATATATATATATATATATATATATATATATATATATATTACAAATCCAAGTGGAGCATCCAAAAGCATCAATATAATTTAACACACTATGTTGTATGACTTCGTTTTCACCAAAAAAAAACAACAAAACAACTCTTCACAGATACAGTAGAGAGTGCAAGAATAATCCTGTATGAATGAGAAAGAGAGAGTAGGTACCCAGTGCTAGCGATAGTGTTGGAACGAGTGATTAATATTTAGTCTATAAGCTCTACATCTATATAATAGATCCTGACACCGGATGAAAACGATTACGATTCATGTATATAATTATATTTGCCATGTATTGACAGTACTTAAAAATCCAGTAATGTTAATGAATCTACTATTTAAAAAGTTTTAACCCAGTTTAAATATAAACAATATACATCATACCTGTAAAGATATTTAACGACAAAAGTTTATAGGGAACTTTTTCATAAAGCACAGTCCGTTAAGTGAAATTTGTTATATGAGTTATGTAAGTTCATATAGTAATAACACGCATTAATTTCAATTCGTATAGTACAAACATTCAGTCATATCAGTTAATGTAGCAACAATATAACTTTTAGTGAGCATATTATATACACATATTCATGTCATTAAGTCTTTATCACACACACAATCATGTAAATGAGTAAATGAACAACTCATGGTCATGTCAGTAAATACTTATCATACCCACATTGACGTAAATCGTAAATGACTAAATGAACAACTCATCGTCACGTCAAATAAAAAAACCGGTAAAAAAATTTTTTGACTATAAATCCTTTATGTACGAGACGTATCTAAAAGAATGTTCATTATAATACGCAGCAGCGCAAGACAATCCAAAAATACAAAATTGTAGATATGTATCGTAAAACGTGTTTAATATAATGCGGCCCGATCATGAATATGTTTATAAAAAGTGTTGTCAATAAAATACGCACCTTATTGCGCGACAGAAAGGTTGTTCAATATAATAATCACCGCGACACTCTATCTAAAAAAATAACATGATACATAGAGATAAATACAATAATTAAAAAATTAAATAATTTTAATTACAGTACATGCGATCGATCTGAAATTTTGATACATCGTTTTCATAATCGGCACGAGTTTGCCTGCAGAATTTCATATCGCTAGCTTACGAGAAAGTGGGCTAAAAATCGATTCAAAGTTTTGGCGACAATCAATCAAGCAAGCAAGCAAGCAAGGGTTCAAACAGACACCAAGAGTTAATATAAAGGATTTAAAAATAACTTATCGAAACACTGATATATGAAACAAGTGAATACGAATGATTTTCCGTTTAAATTGCCCTTATTTATTTCTTTAATGCCAATGAATGTATAACGAAGAAGAGAAAATTATATTTCAATTTTCAACATCGTCTGTCTACTTCTAAGATTCTCCAAAAAAGTGAATCCCAGCTGCTTCTCTCAAATAAGTGTGGCGATCTGAAAAATTAAATCAAACTTATTTATTAATTCGTTATAAAATATCAAATACGTTAATTCTTTTCAGCCTTCTTTGAAGCGTTTTATTACAAGTTCTAAATACATGTATATGTAATATTGACAGACCATTGACAAGAAACATGCCTGAATAAAAACAAAGTGAAGCTTATCGTTTATTGCAAACTCATCTCTTTTAACGAAACAATTATTTGTTGCAAATGAACAACGCTAAATATGAACTTAAATAATTTTCATTTCCGTGTAATTTTTTTTTACTTTTCAAATTCACCACGACCCTTCTAGCCAGTTCAGTATAGCAATACATTTTATTTACAGTTATAATATATTATATATATATATATAACCCACTTTCCAGTCCATGACGGACTATGGGGCATGTGAAGTAGCGTTCACAAGTTTTATTTAGCCACCACTAACGAGCAAGGGATTGTGTTGCTAGCATAATGCCCAGGGGGCCTTGCCAGCACCGAGATTGGAACCCATTACTCTCTTCTGTCTTGGTTCGGCAGTTCAGCGAGCTACCGCTAGACCACCGCGACTCATGTATTTTCAGTTATTATTACATAAAGTGAAATGTAATTGGCATTTTCTTGCATACAAAATATTTGTAAACATTCGATATTTAATATCAAGTGTTTAAATAAATTTGTGTTTCGCCATTTTGTCCCCTTCAGTACTAACTTTAGTATTTTCATTTTTGAAAGTTCAGTTCCATGAAAAGTCATTATTATTTCATAGCCACGTTAAGCTATTCCTATATAAAATTTATTTTTGACGTATGTAAATTACTTTTTTATTTTTAAAATTCTCTTTCCAAATTTTAACAAAATGTTTCATTCTATTTAGAAATGTTACTCTTTCACGACCTATAAACGCATTATAAAAGTGAATGATATTAATCTTACAAAATGGTAACAGCTGATGAACTGAGCAATGTCTTAGAGATCCCTTACAAATTTAAGAAATGTTATAACGTTCATTACAGTAACTTTGGTGCTCGTGACGCCTGTATAGCACTGACCATAAAATGAGGACATAGAAATTAACTTACAGCTTGCTGCATTTAGAGAGTACGTTCATCACTGCAGTATGATCCGGATCTCCAAAATAGGTGAAAAATGATATGTACATTCCCTTTAAAGTTTTGTCAAATTTCGCCAAACGGTCAAGGAATCTGGTTAGCTAGAAACGTAAAATAAAAAAAATTGTTTCGCCTGATTTAATTTGTATGTGTGTTTACAAAAATATGAGGTTTAGCTATTGAAATATGTAATTCTCTTCATGGTTTTAAACGATTTAGGAAAAAAAAAGAAAATTAAATGATTTTATTTTAAACAATTATTTAAAAAATAAAAAGTAAAGCCTTGTTATAGATAAAATGTTAAAATTAGTGTTTTGCAGGTTCAAAGTTAAGACAATTTGCAGAAGTCAGTGGACGATAAATCTGGCAAAGTTGAAAAAAAAATGGCAATAATTTTTTTTTCAGGCAGGTAAACTTGGTAAGTGTATTACGTTTCATGTAAAGTGAACATTCTGCTTAATAAGTATTGCAATGAGAGTTGTGACAAAGATGGTCCTCTATAGCCTACCGCCTTTGTTGTGTGAACTTTTATTCCTAGGATTACTGAGGCTAGAAAAAATATTTGTCAAAGGAATCAAGTGTCAAATCTAGTTGTAAGATTGAACATCGGGCAATAACAGAGGACAAAATTGTTTAGAATAACATGTAATATTTGCCAAAGTCCATGTTTTATTATTTATCTCTAAAAAAGCGCATATTCAATTGAAAGCCAACATTAAAAAAAATGATGTCTATAAATTATTTACTTTTCTTATTGGTTGAATACAAAAAGAAAACTTTCCGATTGCTTAATAAGGAAAAAGCTTTCTTGTAGTAGCAAATCTGCGTTTTCTAAATGTGATTTACGCGAAACAAATACGACTCATTACAAGCACTGAGACATGTCAGAGTCTGTTTGAACACGTTAGATAAAAGTAAAATAAATCACTACAAATAAATTAATCCTGTAGGAGATTTTCCAAAAGTTTTAACATAACTTCTGATCATAATGTTGTTGTGATTTTGAAAGACGTATATTACTTATTAATCTACTAATATCCTATAGTTAACATTTGTTATGAAAACCCAGCACAGAAGTGGATCATTATAAAATATTTTTATTTTTAAATATCCAAAATGTAATAAAATGGTTTAGAATAATATCTATAGGTTATGTCATTTTATTTGCGCATTAGCTATTTTTACAACTTAATTTCATCTAATTTAAATAACGCTCAGTGTTTACTGAACCTATACATGAACAGCGCTTTTAATTAGTGGACATTATTTATACATAAAATCAGTTTTGGATTATCGCTTTTGCGTAATTCCATGATTATTTTGTAAATAAAGAGCAAGATCAGGAATACATGTATATGAAAAATATTTAAGTGGAGCTCTAAATCCTACCTCCGAATCATAATCGAAGCAAATACCCATGTCCCACTTTAAATACGACAGAGGTATTTCCGGGGATAAAATATGAAGACAAAACAACAAATCGTCATTTTCTAGGCCGGAGTGAATTTCAACCGTTAGCGCTGCATGTGTCTGAACCAAGGCCCGCCACGCTTCACAACTTAAAACATGATCTGAAAAAATGTTTTGTTGTTGTAAAAAGGACTTTGTTTGCAATGCCTCAAACTAAAAGCCTTAACCTGGACTGTTTTGTGTTCGTTGGCGTTATCTCATTAAAAGATGCACTGTAACTTACTCCAATTAAACAATCCTCTGCCAATTTGAGAGTGTTCCACAAATCTAACTACTTAGGTTAAAAACTAATGACCCTGAAATGGTCGACACTCAGAGTTAAAAAAATTCTATAATTTAAGAAAAATCATTATTATCTTAGCGTTTATTTATTTATTTTAAAATTAATCATTACAGACGCTCATTCTATTGAAGAAAATTATTGCGTCATACGTTCTGATAAGAACACATTGATTACTCCGGTCTGTTTGTAAGTGACGTAGCGTTCACGGGTCATGGCAACGATTGCGCCTAGCTTAGAAAACTTGTAACTGAATATGACGTTGTCAAGTAAACAATTATAATTATAAAGCAAAATGGACTTCATAAATATTTCTAATTTATAATATGTTACACAGTGTATAAGTCTCATTTAATTAATATTCACAATTATATGGCTTCTAACCGGAAAAAATAGATGCCCATTAACCCTCAAATATTTCTTCTCTGCTATACAATTTTTGCTTGTAGCAGCTATTATCGATATCGACAATTATATTTCGTCCAGCGCCTTGCACTCAGGTCAATAACTTTCTGTTTGTCCCTCATCTGTTTTTTTTTATTTTGAAAGGTTCAAGCAAATAAATTGTGCCCGAATGAGTGGTTAAAGATGTGCAAATGAAACAACAATAGGAATAAATTGAATTAGAATATTTTCAGCTCATTAGGCCTAGCAAGTTAATTGACAAACAGTTAATTGACGCAATTTAATAATAATAATACATCTTTTAAATTGCTTTATCGGCTACAATGTGTAAGGAGAACAAAAGATTCGAGTCCGGGTAGGTGGTAAAAACAATTTTCTTTGCACCGCTTCCTCTGACTACTAGTTAATAGTGAACTGTACATTTTGTTTACACCATTCTCTATATCCACTAGCAATCTGACTGTTTTAGTTTTAATTCAGTGATAATCTATTCACTTGCAAATTTTTATTTATTTATTTATTTATTTATTATTTGAATTTCTATTTTTTTTAAAATCAATAAACCTTTGTTGATGATATAGCAAAAACTATCATCGCCATAAAAATACAGTATAAATAATTGAAGAAATTTAAACTATATATTAATATACCTTCAGAGGTTACAAAAAGCTTTATCAATGTGAGCTTTGGGCATTGCCGGCTCCAAACATGCAACAAATCATCCGTTACATATACACTGTACAATTCAACTTCAATGAGATTCGATAACTTCTGAAATTAGTTTATAAAAAACCACACACACCAAATTAATTAGGCGTAAATTAATAATTAAAGAAAGAAAATTAAATATCTAGACTTGGAAATAGTATTTCCTGCAAAGAAAAAGAAAGTTTCTAATTTCTTCAAGGGATCCATTATATAAAAAAAAATTTAACTCGAGAAAATTATAAATAAAATTTCAAGTATGTGCTACGAAATTCTAGCATCTTTCAAAAGCTATAATGTAAACCATTTCACGTCTCTAACTTATCATTAAGTCTAAGACAAGTATTAACAGAAACTAAAGTCAAACTGTGAGGACAAAAACCTTAATCTCAGTGATCACGGGTCCTGTGTGATGAACAGTTTCCAAACTTTTTTTCAAAAACCTGTTGAACACCAACTTCTGCAGTGTTGCCCCACAGGTCTGAGCGAGACACCTCAAAAGTTGAACTCCGTGCCTTAAGTTACAGGAAACATTGGTGGCAGAAAATTCCTAAAATCATATCATGATTGTTACTGTATAAAGGAACATGTAACATTTAAAAGAAAGACACAACGTTGAGTTTTTAAAACATTAAAAACTGAAAAAAGTTTAACTTAATAAAACTTTTTAAAATTTCATCCTCCCCGAGTTTTGGAAACGCAGGTTGAATATATAACAAATCTTCACTACTCTTATCAACATTAAAAGCAACACATTTTAAATAATGTTTTACCTCTAATGAGTTTTGTTTCCTGATTATTTTCAAAAGAGGGATTAAGAATTCTTCATTCCAGTTCTTGTTGTAATTAAAAACTCTATCCTTAAAGAAGATTATTTCGATTTTCTTAAGAACTGCAGTGTCCAAGAGCTCTGAAAATGTCTTCAAGTCCAATAAACTCGCACTTGATGTATAACTCGGCTCAATAATTTGAATCTCAATTTTTCTTAGATGCATTGAGAATTTTCTAGCGAATCGAATGGCACGCTTTCCTGGCGAGAACCAAGGAATAATATTTAAAAAAAGAAATATAAAAACATGATAACTTGGTGTGAGGCTAATGTTTGTGAGTAAATTTTAAATACATGGTACTATGATGGCTGGGTAAGAAGCCATAAGATATAAATTAGAGGGAGGGAAACTATGAGGTAAGAAACCTAAAACAGAGATGACGTGGTGTTTGAATCGAATGTTGGTAAGCACGAGGCCAGAAACGTAATACTATCAAGTCTGGGTGTAGGTTGTAAATGTTTTAAACCCTTAAGAGCACGATGACATTTAATACGGTCATTGATTGTATAAAAAGGGGAGAAAACTTTCACCATAACAGGCTAATAATTGTTAAATATCTTTATCGATAGAGCAAAATACATAACTTTACGTTACCACTGTATAAGTTAGCTATCAACAAAAATACAACAACTCGTTTTCAATTAAACTCTCAGTACCGTTTTCATGAAACTCAAATGATCTGGTTCTCCAAAGTGAAGGTTCGTTGAAGCCTTCCTTCCAGTTCTTACACACCTAATCAAAGAAAATATAAAGAAAATATTTCAGCGAAACTAGTTGTCTCTGTAGAGCCAGTACAGCTGATGACGTCAGTAAAGAACTTAACAACACGTTGTAAACAAGTCTACTGGTCTCTATCTCATTATCTCTCTCTTCATTTCTTCACGTCTCCATCCACCAACAACGAAGTCGAATAGCCCAAATTTAATTTTAAAAAAATAATTCATTATAGCTACCGCGCAATCACTTTTACTCCATTCGTCACTACCACGTCTCCCAATTCTTTTATTGTCTCCTACACTCTACGCCATGCTCTGGTTTGCGTTCACGTCAACTTTCGACCGTGCCACGTTTCTGTATTTTCCCAACGCATATACGTACCCAACATTATTTCTTGTGTTAGTAGACATTACCTACAGGGCGTATCACTTACCCCCAGATCATCACAGACAATTGGACATTTATGAATGTACCCAACTATCTCGTCATTCCAAGCCTTTATTTGTCTTTGACATACTCTCGACAGCGTTTGTTTATCTACGTGGTGTCCCGTGGTGTTCATGCAGTCGCACCCACGCATCATGTCATACTCTGACATTATACCATATTCCAGTCCCTGGTCTTGATGAACTTCTTGTTAACAGTCCATCCATGCCTTACAAGTACTCCAATAATATTTAGGGGCGTAACGCGTAAAAAACAATATAAAATCTTATCAACTTTTAAATGCTAGACAAGAATTATGGAAAAGTGTAAGATGCTAAAATCTTTTTTTTTATTTTTTTTTATAGAAGAAGCGTTTATAAGAAAAGATAAAGTTGTCGTTTAACATTCAACCAATGGCAAGAGAAATCACACTGAATGCTACACAATGACTAGGAAAAAAGTACTTAGTTTTGCTATATAACATTTGTTTCACTCTCTCCCTCCTATTGCTCTTTTTGGCTTTGTATTACACCGGAGCTAAGTTTTCATTTTATTTTGATTAGTTTTATTTGTTTTTGTCTATTTGTTCGTCGAAAAAGACTTTTTGCCGAAATGTTTTTCTGTTATGTGCGATCTTATCAGGCCTATACATACCCTGGTTTTACAACAAAAATTAGTTTTGCTATTCGTGTTCTCAAATCTTTGTAATGTGTAAACCTTTAAAAAAAAGTCTAATTAATTTATAATCCTTTAACTAAAAGAAAATAGAAAGAAGTATAGGAAAATTATACAAATTGTTATTGTATAAGATGATGATTTTATCTATATTAAAATTTTGGTCACACCACATTGAAGACAGCACGTAGAAATCTAAAGGTCACAGCAAAAACGTAAATAAATTTGGATGCACAATGTTCATGAAATATTCTTTTAAAGTTCATTCTATAAGTGCAATAACATAAAAGATTTTACCTAATTTTTTTAAAATTTACATATATTTGGTAGCATTTTTATTGATATAAGGTTCAAAGAGAATATTTCTACCATCACTTACTGCCAGGCGACACCAGACCCCAAAAACATCGCAAATAGACGTATCTTCATAATAATATTTATTTTCAGTCATTTGACTAATAGCTCACCGATATTCAATGACGCGACTACAAATATCATTCATTTAGGCCTTTGGGCAATTAAGTCACTTTTAATGAGTAGTCTATGTGAGCAATCATTTTATTTGTCAATTTACAACTAACTTTTCTATTTTTGATATTTAATAAATAATGTAATGCAAGATTAAAATGCTAGATCAGACATATCAAGGTTAAAAGGAAAACTAAAATATACACACAAAAAAGCCTATTTTGGTCGAATATGTTATATTAACAAACGACACTCGTTACCAGAGCCACTGAAAACCTATCCGCATCGGTTAACATTTCGAAAATGAGCCGTAGGGCCGTAGCTGGAAGATTCGCCCAGGAACGCTCAGTTGGATACCAGCGAAAACTTGCTTGAGGAGAATCCCTTGGGTCTCCACTGTCCACGATCCCCCTCTGACTTTTTAAGGGTGGCATTTTTGTTTCTTTCAAACAGCCAGGTCTGCTTTTAAGGAGGGATGATGATCTAATTGGACACGACACAATTCCGTCTCTTTGAGGAGTGTAATGGGTTGCCTGAGGAAACCAGGAAAACAAAAACGTTATCAACATTTAAAACTCTAATAAAATAGTACGACTAAACGCAAACCATGTATAAGTATAAGCATAGGATGCAATAATATTCTATATAGAAGTAGCGTCTGTAACAGATACGATTAAAATAAGGTAAGAGAAGAGAATGGCCATTTTTTCGGCCAATGGCAACAGTTTGTTTTGTACCTGTTGGGGCTTAGTAATGTTCAAATAATTTTAAATACATGACCAAGCAATCAAAACGTTTTAAAGGCATTAAATTTAAAAGGCATTTCTAAATTAGTTGTAGATACAAGATTCTAAGTGAAAGTGCCAACTAGTGTTTTATTTGAGCAGAGTGAAATTCCCGGAGTTAGCGTGAAATGAAGAGGTGTCTATAACATAACGGTAGTAAACTGCTATGAAAGAGTGTTTGTGACAGATTAGATAACCTAAGGTAAACGTATTGCCAATCAATACGTTTTACCGCTGATCGAACAAACAATACATGAATATTCCGATACCCAATAATTTTTAGTTTTAATCACTGAATAAACATTTTATGATTTTTAATTGAGCATCTTTTGATCTTTACACAAAGAATAAACAAAACTAAATTAAAAAAAAACTTGGTTAAAATGTGCTTTACGTACGGGAGTTACGTCATTTCAAATAAAAAGATTTACTTACTGCTACACAGTATAAAAAAACCCCCATCTGATATTAGAATACGGTACAGACAACTGAAGTCGCTAGTACTGGACGGAATTATGAAATAGGTGAAAAAATTTGATTGTTCAGTTACGTATTTTCGGATCGTGTCATAGTTTCTTTTTAACACTTGTCTGACCTTTCAAACCATGTTAAAAAAAGCTACCAATGTGACGGTCATCTTGTTTTAACAAAATTAATGTTTAAATTTATAAAAAATGTTTTAATTTTTTTTTCCTTCTTTTCTTTCATCTAATTTTTGTTTCATTTAACGATTAAAGCCGTTAATTTTTAAAAATCTTTTAACAGAAAAGAGGCATTTCATTTTACACTTGGCATAATTTTTGTTTGTTTGTTATTTGGCAACGTGAGGTAGTCATCAGAGTTTCCTACATTGTGTCTTCAATGTCGACTGGAATGGATATTTGTGCTGTTAATACTTGAGGTGTATAATTTTTTTATCATTAATATACAATATTAATTTGCACGAATTTATCACAAATGAATTTAGAGTTCTAGGAAGGGGTACAAAAATAATATAATTTTCTTTGAAGTTATAATACAAAGACGTCAATTCAGAAAAAAAAATTACGAAAAAAAAACAAGTAATAAAAATTTGAATGAAAATTTAAACGCAATTTCCAACAAACAATTTCTGATTTTTTTATTCAAGAAAAATCATTCTAGATTACATAAATGGTCATTTTAAATAAATAATTCTGAAACTAAAAAAAACCAATAGCTATCTACAAATTGCTGCTAAAATTACGGTAGCCGAACGAAAACAGATTTTTCAACAAATCGTTCTTCAACATTGTTCTAAATATTATTAGCTATCGTTTGGCGTTTGTTTCAACCCGATAGATTTTATGGTTGACGAGAAATTGACAAAACACTGATATTTTTTTTATATTTTCCAGGAAATCCAGTAAACCGTTTCAGTAATTTGTTTGGCCGTGCTTATCCACATGATCTCCTTAACATATTTGCAAAAGAACCGAACCCTCTATCTGGCAGGGTTCAGGAGTAGTTGCTTGTGTAAGCTCGAACAGACAGCACAGACATTTCAAATATATAAACGCTATTTCCCAGGGGATATTGGGTTAAAAACTACGTCCATCCTTCTTTCTCCTAATTTAAATTTGACATTCAATGCGCAGCTGATGTTGCATTAATATATATTATTACCTGTTACATAATGGTTATGGTCCCCTGATCTGATCTATATCAAAAGACTTACCCGTTTCAAAACACGGGGCATATTATTCGAGTATTCTACTTCATGTCTATCTCCAACAACTTAAATAATGTCTAAAATCCTTTAAAGAAATCACAATAACTATTAAGCTAGAAGTCATTCCTCTAAAAGTCAATGAGCTGTAGCATATATTATAACGGCGGTAGAAACAAAAATGAATCCTTTATTATAGATTAGTCAGATGGATTCATCTACTGAGTATCATGAAGTAAGTAGAGAAACTAAAAACTAGGGGATACGGTGGTCGAGTGGCAGCGCGCTCGACTGGCGTACCAATGATCACGGGTTCGAATCGATGGGAAGCCAAGGATTTGCCCCCGGGGCCTAGGGCGTCCCCGAGTCAACCCAGAAATAAAAGTCGGCTGGGTAATGCGTGGAACCCTTTTAGCCGGCATGTGAACGTTGCACCACTTGCCATAAACAACTGCTGCCTTGCAGATGGTCTTGGCTGACCAAAGGCTATGGAAGCACATAGCTTCTATGTTTATCTAGGCGTGGAAAATCCAACATTAACACTATCGATTTATTACAATACACACCTATAGACTTTTATTTTTAACAAAATTATAATTTTCCTCTCTCTAAGGCTATACCTACATTGCACATAACGGCTAATGTCTTTATTAAATTCTTTAAAATAATGTCCGTGTTTTATTTCATATTTTATTATAAATATTTACTATCTATTCTAAACTAAAGCATCTCACATTAAGTATGCTTGCGACTATTCAAAACTCTAAAATCAAGAGTCACGCAAAACATCGTTGATCCCGGATCCTCCCCCACCCCCCTCAGGACTTTGGCACTAGTAAGATTGTATGAAGTTTGGAAATCTTTAACAATCGATATAAACATTGATAAAGGCAACAATGAATATTTCCATTTATATAAGAGACCTCATTTTGGTATCATACAATTTGATGTATTGCACATTTGTCTGGAACTTTCGCTTGTCGTTTATCTTTCTAAGCAATTAGAGTTTTGCACACGACCCCTGTGTTAATGGCAGTGTTCACTGTCCATAAAAGAAATAAAAATTTATATGTTCAGTTTGTAGAATTTCACAATTTCCTTCTGTTTTGCATGACATACTTTTCTATAGTAAACGCGTCTTTCAAGATGAAAGAGAGGGATAAATGAAATTCTAGATTTCCTGTTGGCAGCTTTAAAATTAAAATTTCAATTTATTAAGTTACTCATAATCAATGTAAAGCGTCAGCAATAAAATGTATAAAGTTCCGTATACAAACTGAAACACTTTTGATGTTAATATGTCGTTAAGCCATTAATTTGTAAATACCAAATATTCTTTTCAAATATAAACTAATCTCTAGGGTATTTTAAATGTATTAAATTCTGCTTAATGTATAATTTTTATTTTGAATTTTTTATTTTCCGGGTGAAGTTCAACAATTGCGATTGCCCGTAGCAATTTTGAAACCACTTTTAAGCTTTGCTGCCAACAATTGTTTCCATGATAAATATATTGAACATCAGTAAAAGAAGCTATGAAGTCAATCCTGTAAAATAAAAAAAAATATTGTTACGTTGCTTATTATTAGGCGTGTACATTCATACCCTACAGAAAAATTGTAGCAAAGTCCACACATAGAACTTAACTTTTACGTTACTAGCTGTTACATTACATATTACAAAACTTTTAAACAATAACAACGTATATTTTTTTGGGCTGCGGAAATTTACGATTAATTTCTCGATTAATCGTTAAAAAAGTTAACGATTAAATTATTTTTTAACGATTAATCAACCCATCACTTACAAATTATTGAAAGTCAAAAAGTAAAATTAAAATAATATACAAAAGCGCCCGCTAAATTATAAATTTCCTGACGATTACACAAACAATTTTGGTTTTAAACTATTGACTGACGGGAATGTTCAAAATGTTGATAAAGTTTGCCTACCATGGTTCTAACACTTCGCCTACTTATCAAACAAAATGAAAAGCATATTAAGCTAATGGCAGTAATGGTGTCTGGCAGAGAGACATAAAATGACGACAGCTCTTCTGATGAATTACTGCGTTACAAAATGGAGATGAAAGTTCCTGAATCCATTAACCCTCTACATTGGTGGAAACTTAATGAACACCGATATCCGATAATGTCATTACTAACCAAGACCTTTTTGTGCATACCAGTTACATCAGTTCCATGTGAATGATTGTTCAGCTCGGCTGGTTATGTTGTCAATTAGACCCGCTCATCACTTGAACCAAATAATGTCAACACACTTGTCTTTTTGTGTAGTTTGTTAAAAGATGGCATAACCAGGAGATATTCGAGTGTTTTTTTAGATTTTCAACAAGAACGTTTAATAAGTGTTACTCATTACATCATAAATTTTAATTGTTGGCTTTAATCGAAATTAACGATTAATTAATCGTTAATTTTTCAAAAGTTAACAATTAAATTTAAATTAATCGTTTAACAGCGATAACATTTTATTATCTCGTGTAAGTGGGCAAATTAAAGTTCTTTAAAAAAATTTGTAGGAGGTATGTTACTTGCTTGCCAAGGGCAAAAAAACTCTAATGAGCTCGTTAGGGGAAAAAAATTCGTGGCCTCGGATAGTTGTTAACATTGTATGCAACAAAAACAAAATTCTTCTAATGGTAGAAAAATTGGAAAATAGCTTTAGTATAAATATTTGCCAATGTTTGTAAGTTTGGCTCAGCCATATTAAAACACTATTGAGCTACACTTTATTACACTCTTTTTCTTTATTAAATACTTACCCGTTGCATTAATTACGATTATTTTATCGACATTAAAATTTTAAAAAAAAACACTGTGCAGCTAATACTAGTGTAAAACATAAATGTAGACATCTGGAACCAACTAATTATCTGATGCTCAACAGAGAGTGTGCTCGAAATGTTTGACACCAGATTATTAAATATGTCAACAATATCCAGGTCCCAGTCACCAATGGTGATATCACTGTGTTATGATGTTTGTTTTCTTGAAGCCAATGGTAAGTAGAACTATTTTCAGGCAACGGAGTAGTAGCTGGATACAAGGCTCTGCAGACCGCCTGCAGGGTGAGATATTAAGGCGTCGTCGTCTGCTAACGAGAACTCACGTAGCAAAAACCTTTCTTATTTTGGTATATGGTAAGAATTATTGAATAATCTACCGTGTATTGATATATACGATTCGATAAACATGAAATCTTGAAATAAAGTTTCAAATCTTTTGTTCTAGGAAATTAAGTGGAAAATCAAAATAAAATAATTTCTTTAAGAAAATTAAATAAATGGACATAAACTCAAGTTTAGGACACTAGTCTAAACTAGCCTTGTATTGCTTAACTTTCTTTAACAAAAGAGTACATTTTAATGCGAAAACTTAGTTGCATTAAAAAGCCACATTTAAAATCAGCGTATTTAAAAAAATAATAGTACTACTATTTCTTTGTCAGTCGAACGACATTGACAGGGACAATTGGGACATTAAATGACAAACTGCGTTTTTAAATATTTAGTCTCGTTTGAACTATTTTATCAAGCAATTTTACTGATTTTTTGTCAATATAATTTTAAAAAACCCACAAAGTTAATGACCCCTGGACTCTTTAAATTTAAATTAATACCCCCCCCCCTCTAAAATGATTTGAAATCTTCTTCCCGTCCGATTGCTTACGCCTTGGAATCATTCATTTATATTTCCCTTCTTGTTAATTTCCATAGGTAAAGTAATTTTTTTAAAAAATATTATACTATGGAAATGTTATTAAAACTTTTATTGTTTAACTGAACTGAAGACGTTTGCCGAAATATTTTTTAGCCCGTGTCATCCTATGAATATTGTTTAGCATGGGTGAACATCTTAACCATGTTAGCACATGTAATCATTATGCTTTACATTATGGAACAGGCAGTTTAGTCTTTAGTTTTAAAGAAAATAAATTATATTTTCTTCATAGACCCAAACATTCTTTTATTTTATCATTTTCTTTGTCAAAATGTCATTTTTCACTATGAGCTCACTCCTCTCCTATTTGTTAATTTTACTCTCCTCTTTACTCTTTTACTCTCCTCTTGTTGTTTTTGTGTGTCTTTCCACAGATATATTGAAATGACACACTAGTTGTATTTTCCGCTTTAAACTTAGTTTTACCCTAAGTTCATGACGTGATAAGATAAGATCAAAACTACACGAGCAGAGGAAACATGTTAAAATTTTGATGGCAATACGATTTTAATATATGTCTCGTATATCTACACACTTAATTCAATCTTGATAAACATTGAAAAAACAATTACAATGTGTAAAATCTAGGTTCAAATGTTAGCGTTTAAATAAGACGAGTGCGATTGGCAATAACTAGTTTTATTTGTTTGCTTAAAGATGTATCCGTCAATAGTATGTTGTGTCAATGCAATCAGGATTTATTGCATGTGAACATATGGCTTCACCGGATTTTTGTAACTATTGTTACAAATAAAAATGTACACTTTTTGATCTATTTTTGAATGATGTGGAATCATGTGAAAAACAAAGACTTATTTACTTTGTGTCTACGTTTATTGCTTTCAAAAATATTGTTTTCGATGTTAAATTTTCTGGAAAATATTACTATTGCTATAATTTAACAAACACGTGTTTTAATTGTGTTCAACTTTAATGAAGTGAAACGATTATCGTGATTGTTATGGTCCTGTTTCATCAAATATTTTTAATTCTTATAAATGTTGGTCCACACCTCTCAAATGCTCGCGAGCATTTGATCAAACATCACACGAATAAAATACGCCAAATTTGGTGTGGACCAACCTTAAAACATTTTAATGTTGGAGATTAATGGGCATTAAAATTAAGTCTTTTGAATAAAATTCGGCTATTCCCTGCAAGCTTAACTGTTGGACGATGAATTAATTTTCTTTATTAAAATAAAATATAGAGTGCAGCTTAGAGGGTTTTTTACGCAATTTCCCTTGGGAAAAATTGCGTTTATATATTTTAAATGTCTGGCCAGTCTTTTCGAGCTTTGAACAGCAACCCCTCCTGAACCGTACCAGATAGAGGGTTAGGGTCTTTTGCAAATATGTTAAAGAAGGTCCCAAGGATGTGTAACGGCCAAAAAAACCATACCGAAAAGATTGACTGGATTTCCTGAAAAAAAAACACAAACAATATAAGTATTTTATCAATTTCTCGCCAACCATAACATCTATAGGGTTGAAACAAATGCCAAACGATAGCTAATAATATTTAGAACAATTTTGGAGAAGCATTTTTAGAAAAATCTGTTTTGGGTAGACTCCCATAATTTGTAAGCAATTTTTTTGTTAAGTTTCAGAATTGTTGATATGAAATGACTTTTAATGTAATCTAGAATGATAGTTAATCGGGTTTTCCTGCTTTATGAATGCTAATGTTAGACTGTTGCGCGGTGTGCATTATATTGACACATTCTTGGAGTAACTCTAAAATGCTTTCCCTTGAATAACAAACATAGGAAATTCTTTGTTGGAAATTGCGTTTAAATACACATTCGAGTTTTTATTACTCGTTTATTTAATGAACAAACAATTCAATGTTTTACTGGGACTCAGCCTTAACACCGACAGTCACTCCGAATCTTCCTACATGTACAGCCAAGTCAACTGCGATGAAACAAAAGAGTTTAAGATATTGGCTAACAAAACTTCCGTAGCTTCTAATGGTTTTTTCCACACCTCGGTCAACTACTCGGCCACAAACATTGCGTGTGGCTCCAAGGGCGCTTTTTTGACATCGCTTTAAACTTCTGAGAAGCTCAACATTCATAGACAAGAAGTCATCGTGGGAATAGACGCGTGGATATGACATCTTAAAGGAAGTCCCTTATATCTGAAATGAAGACAACTCTACGCCTACCACCCAGGCCAAGACGCTTCTCTTCAAATCCAGTGGGACTAGAACAACATCCGGTAACAAGAAGATTGCGTCCTGTACGTGACGGGGGACAGCGATGGTCTCACCGATATCAAATGTTCAAGCCTGCTGTCTGTGAAACAACACTGAGAATGTACCATCTCCAAAAGACGTAGTTTTTCATATTCTCACGTGAAAAGAGGAGAGGAAAATTAATGGGTCAAAAGAAAGCAGGTCTTGTGATATGCCTAGCTTCAAATCTTTTACACGTGCTACAATTTATTCTCAAGTGTTGAGTCACTTTAATAATTATCCTTTTTATGTGGCTAGGATACGAACTGATAGCCTCGTGATATATAGATTGATGTTGATATATTTGCCGAGAATAATTATATTTAATTTAATAGTCAAAACGAAAATCTCATGCCTAATGGTAAACTTTTCTTTTAGGTGTCTAAGATTAAATGCGGAGAAATTCATGTTAAGTAATTACTTTTATGTAACTTTAAAAAAATCCGATTGTTCGTATTTAGTTGAAGTAAAATAAATCATTAAATGAGAAATCTAATACTTGTTTCAAAAATCACATTTTAATAAATATTTTTGACAACACAATTTCCTTCTTTTATGGTAAAATATGATTTTTTTTACTAATTGAAAACTATGTTTAAACAACATTCTTTTTTTAAAATAAAAAGATAATTTGGTAAAGCAACAACTATAATACAACCTCATATTTATTGTAATTTGCGCCCTGAAGTTTTCCGGCTGATCTGGTATCCCTTAAGGGCTATGTTGTTATTTTCGAATAACTTACTGACTCAGGTCACTTAGAGTTTAAAGCGCTTAAATAGTGTTAAATACAGTCGTATATTCACTCCAAGGAGATGAAATTTACGATTTTGGATTTTTGCAAAGTGTGAAAAACCATTGGCGAGCAAGTTTTCGTTTAACATAAATTGCCGATTGCTTCAATAAAGGCGTACAAATGTATTAGAATCATTTGTAAAGAGCTTAACTTAAAAAAGTCAAATAACATTTTTCTATATTATAGTAAAGCATTTTAAAGCAAATAATAAACACATTTTTAATATCCAATTACATATTACTTTATGAAAGCTGATTTCCAAATAGCTGGAGAATCACTGAAATAGATATTACTTATACCACACCATGCACATGTAGTGCAAGAACAAATCCTATAAATATTTATATTTCATTTTATCCCGTGTAATTTTCATAAAAGACTTCTATCCACGAATATGTATTACAATTCAACAATGAATATATGATCAACGCACCTAAACGAAAGTAATAACGCCTAAGAGATTAACATGGTTATCAAATGTCATGAATATTTCTATTTCCTTTAATATAACAATGTAATCAGCATTGACATGTAAGCTTACTCATGTATCCATATTTATTACTAGTATGAAACATAACACACAAGCGTATTTGAATAACTGGGAGAGATAGCTTGCTGGAAAAAAACTGTGTTTCCAATAACACGCCTTCAACTGAAAAAAATGAAGTAAAAGAATGAGAAAACATTGAATTTAAAGCTTCATTATCAGCTGAGAAGATTAAAAGTTCTTGTAACAAAATTTCTTTTACTTAGTCTCGTGTATACTTTATCAAACAATGTACACCAAGAAATTAAAACAAGGAAAAAATGTTGATCATTGAATGAAATTTAAAATTAAGCGACTCAATAGATTAAATGAAATAATTTTTTCTTTACTCTAATTTCTTTACTTTTGAAATTTTTAGATGGACCATATCAATTCTCTCTTAATTTTTAATATTAAATTTTAAACATTATTTTAAATATTAATCAAATAGAGATTAAGATAGATTAATAAAAAGGAAATTCAATACCGATGTTTTGATACGATTTTCCAAACTTTTTCATCATCTTGTAAAATTTCGTTTGTAATTGAGAATGGCTTTCTGAAACATATAAACGAAGTTTGTTGTAAAGTGACTCTTAAGTATGTACATACTTCAAAACTTTATTTTTGTATTTGTAACTTCAGACATTTGAAATATTAAAATTAGTAAGCATTTTTTGGAACAATGTGTGTTGTGGACAATCGCGTCTGTTTGGAACAATGTGTGTGTTGTGGACAATCTAGTCTGTTTGGAAAAATGTGTGTTTTGTTTACAATCGTGTCTTTTTGGAACAATGTGTGTGTTGTGGACAATCGTGTCTGTTTGGAACAATGTGTGTGTTGTGGACAATCGTGTCTGTTTGGAACAACGTGTGTGTTGTGGACAATCTAGTCTGTTTGGAAAAATGTGTGTTTTGTTTACAATCGTGTCCGTTTGGAAAAATGTGTGTGTTGTGGACAATAGTGTCTGTTTGGAGCAATGTGTGTCGTGGACAATCGTGTCTGTTTGGAACAATGTGTGTGTTGTGGACAATCGTGTCTGTTTGGAACAATGTGTGTTTTGTGGACAATCGTGTCTCTTTGGAACAATGTGTGTGTTGTGGACAATCGTGTCTGTTTGGTACAATGTGTGTGTTGTGGACAATCGTGTCTGTTTGGAACAATGTGTGTGTGTTGTGGACAATCGTGTCTGTTTGGAGCAATGTGTGTTGTGGACAATCGTGTCTGTTTGGAACAATGTGTGTGTTGTGGATAATCGTGTCTGTTTGGAACAATGTGCGTATTGTGGACATTCGTGTCTGTTTGGAGCAATGTGCGTTGTAGACCTATGTGTCTGTTTTGAACAATGTGTGTGTTGTGGACAATCGTGTCTGTTTGGAGCAATGTGCGTATTGTGGACATTCGTGTCTGTTTAGAGCAATGTGTGTGATTGTTGTGGATAGTTGTGTGTTGGGGTGAGATTCATGCTGGCGATGAAGAGTGTATTGGATACTTTGGTGTGAATTTAACATGAGATTGCGTTTAGGCATTTCTAGAATTCTTAGAACAATAAGGTTTCATTTTCGCATGAGGATTTATTTAGGCAGGGATGTGCATAGGTTCTTTGTTGTTGAGAAGTGTTTTGGGGATAGTGAGTGTCCTGCCCAAAAAGGTAAACATACATTAAAATTGACTTACAGCTTTTTACAGTTTGAAAGAATGCTATGCACTTCAGAAGGATCGGGATATCCAGTGACCAAATAAAAAGACACGGAGATGCGTGTCAGTGTTCTATGGTAGCAACGCAAACTACCAAGAAAAGTTGTAATCTGACAAAAAGACATAAATTTTTTCAAAGAAGTTAATATTATCTAATTTGCAAATTGTTGCATACGTTAAATACATATTAAACTCTATTTATTTTATTTTGGGAGTGTCTATTGGTAGTCGAGTACCAATAGCATGTCCCTGCAGCTGCGGCTATTTGCAGTCAGTTGTTTATAGCATCCAACGGGATTAAAGGAACACTGAATAGCTGCTGATATAATCTTTTAAAATTCACCAAATGTACCGAACTTCCATGGTCTAATGCTTGTGAGTTGGACTGGTGAACTGAATGTTGAAGAACAGGCATGGGTTCGATTTTCGGATGAGCCTAATGTTTTTTTTTCTTTTTAGTTTTAGGGTCAGGGTTAGGGTTAGTTGTCTATTTTTACATTAAGATAGAAAATCAAATATAGGGACTAAAACTAATGAAATCAATTTAAATTTCTTATAATTACGATTAAATTAAGTCTTTTAGTTTTAGGGTTAGGGTTAGTTGTCTATTTTTTTACATTAAAACATTACATCAAACTCAGAATATCACCTAGTAGTAGTTTTATCAACAATTAATAATAGCGAATCTGCCTCGGATCGATAGTCCAGTGCGCTACCACTTAGACCATCGCGACCCATTATCTTTACTCAAAGACATTTAATAATTACTTGAATTTTGTAAACAAAAAATG
Organism: Ampullaceana balthica; assembly: GCA_944989445.1. Taxonomy (NCBI): domain Eukaryota; kingdom Metazoa; phylum Mollusca; class Gastropoda; family Lymnaeidae; genus Ampullaceana; species Ampullaceana balthica. Next base: position 545,160 of record CALYLW010000393.1, read on the forward strand.
AAGGCTACACCTTTTGAGAGCTATTGGTACTCGACCACCAATAGCCATTTCCGGTTGTCGGTTGAAGGTGTAGCCTTCATTTTTTGTTTACAAAATTCAAGTAATTATTAAATGTCTTTGAGTAAAGATAATGGGGCGCGATGGTCTAAGCGGTAGCGCACTGGACTATCGATCCGAGGCAGATTCCGAGTCATGGGTTCGAGCCCTGGTACTGGCAAGGCCCTTGGGGCATTGTGATTGGCCACACATTCCCCTGCTCGTTAGTGGCGGCTAAAAACTTGTGAATGCTACATCACTTGACCCATAGTCCGTCATGGACTGGAAAGGGGGTCATTTGAGTAAAGATCACGTTGGCCAAGAGTCATGTCGTGAAGGGAGATTAAAGTTTTGCGTTATACGTACATGTTATATAGCTCTATTAACTTGTTATATAGCTATACTCAGCGGCGTAGCGTGGAATGTGCCGCCCGGGGCAGAACCCAGGGGTAATCCCTTATTTTAGCGCATTTTATATTTCAAGTCATCAAAAAACATTTTTTTCAAACTTACCTCATTAATTATTATTATGAAATGTATTTTAAAATTAAAACATTATTTTTTGTTGAAATAAAATTACTATTTTACGATTTGTACGAAATAAAAATTTGTATATTTCACTATCTTCTTTGACTAACGGCACCATTGTTGTTGTTGGAAGTCTGCTTTTAAAAACATTTTTCTAGTTAAAAACCCTTTAAAACTCAACAAAACACATGAAAAACTACTTGTAAGGCATTAAATACTTTTTTAAACTTCTGATTTTAGTGTTTAAATTAGTAAAAGTAAGTTATTTTATTTATTTAGTTCTAAAATTTAAAATGCGCTAAATTAAGGGATTACCGAACTCAGGTTTGCCGTCCCCCCCGGAAAAAATATGTTGATACTATAAATAATTGATAATTTTTATTTGAAAGAAAGTATTAATAAGGACACTAGACATTTTTAGATAAGAATTAAATACAAATAGCTTTCATTACTTGAAAAGAAAAATTGAAGTTTTATGCTTTTTCATGCCTTTCATCATGGCACAATCGTTATTATATAAATTTTGTCAGCCACACCATGCTCTATAACCAAAATAGCATTAAAGGGGTCAATATCGGTTTATTCATTATTGATCGTAATTAAATTTTCATTAACTAAATTTTAGATCAGCTTTTCTCGAACCTGTAAAGAATATTATTATATTAGGGCAGTGGTTCTTAACCTTTTGGGGTCCATGCACCCCTTCAGATGCCCCAAAAAGTTCATGCACCCCCTCGTGAAACTTGCAGAAAATGCATAATAAACTTTGTTTATTTTAGAACACAACAGTTTTGACAATAAGCAACAGCAAATTTAGTGAGAGATCTGGTGCTTCTTATTATCAATCAGCGGTTTAAATCTGGGGACTGTTTTGGAGAAAGCAACTCTGCATTCAACTTATTCCTTGCTTTGGTGTGGAGAATCCTGCTTCCCAGAGATAGGTTGTGGCAAATGGAAGGAGAGTCAGTACTGCCTGTGTTCAACTCATTCAAGATGGAGAAGATGTCAGCCAGGCATGCCAAGAAATGAATGAAATTTGGACAGACAAACTTGTCAGCTAGGTCACTCTCTTTTTCTCGCAAGAAAATGGCAAGGTCCACTCTCAGTTCTACTAATCGAGAAAGTACCCGTCCCCAGGAAAACCAGCGCGCCTGTGTGGTAGAGAAGAACTTCATGCTCAGAGCCCACCTCCTGACAGAACAACTTGAAGAGGCGGTGGTTCAAGGCATGTGAGTGGATACAATTTACAACTTGTACTGCAGTAGAAAGACCTTACTTCAAGATTGGAGGTAGAGTTTTGCATGCCAGGGCCTGACGATGAAGAATACAGTGTGTAGTGACAATATCTCGAACGTCTTTCTTTGCCAGAACTAAAAAAATCCTGACTTATTACCAAGCATGGAGGGAGCACAATCTGTTCAAATTGAAGAAATTCTTGAAGTCAAACCAGTCAAACTGGTTTTCAGTGAAGAGTGCCTAGACTTGATTTTTGTTTCGTTTATTTGAAGTCATTAACAGTTGAAATGTATGTAGGCCTGCTGCAAAGGATATAACTATAAACTATAAATGATCTGTGGTTTATTTTGAATTATTCAGATGTTTAGTGATTGAAAAATGATTGAGAATCATTACGGAAACCCCATCAGCCCAATGAAAAAAAAACGATCGGCGCCATTTAAAAAAATGTATCTTATGTTATCTTATCTGTTATAGACGCTCCTTCTATACAGAGGATTATTGCATCCTGCGCTTATCTATGGTTTGTGTTAAGTCCTGCATTTTTATTAGAGATTTAAATGTTGATAAAGTGTTGGTTTTCCCTGGTTTCTCCAATCCACGCCCGAATTCTGTACGGGAAGAAAGAAAAATTGTATGTGTTTGTTCTTGCATGCGGAATAAAAAAGTTGTTTTTATCCCTATGTCTATCTGAGGGTTGTATTAAGTTATCTTTGTGTTGTATTTCTAAAATAGAATTAATTGCTTTATGTATGATTACTTCTTTACTATTGGTTCTTCTGTCCTCTAGTGTTTCAAGGTTTAATGGTTTAACTAATGGTGTTATTCTTGTCAGTTTTGAATATTCTACAGTAATTAATCTGGCAGCTCTTTTTTGAATTTGTTCTAGTTTATCAATGTTTTCTTTGGTGGATGGGTCCCATACAGAAGATGCATGTTTATTAACGATTTTGAGGGGGTGATGACAATCAGAAAGTCGTACCAGTCACAGGCAAATCTTTAACTAACGAAGTTGTTTTTAATGAACGGAATTGGGTGCTCAACTCAAGATTTTAGGTTTCAATGACGAATAATGGCTAACAATTAACGTTTTTAAGACCTTTGCAGCGTACCGAGCAATAAATATGAAGGTGTACATCCGCTCAAAACAGTGAGGGGGTCACCGGAAGCCATATATCTGACGTATTTCATGACAAAATGTAATTATATTTTACAAAACTGTGACGTAAAACACAAAATTACATTTTCATATTATCAGTTTTTATTTTTTATTTTTCCCTTCTTCTTTTTTTCTCCCTCTTTTTTTTCCTTTCTTCTCTGAATCGTTCATGCACCCCCTGTAACCTGCTGTGCATGCACCACTGGTTAAGAACCCCTGTATTAGAGAGTATAACTATGAGCTTAAATATCTTAATAGACTAGAATGAATCAAGTCGCTTGATTTCATTAATTTATTTTTTTACCCGTAAGTTAAAACAACTTTTGCTTGACTAGTTACTTTGATTTTAAATACTCTAGCTTGAAGGTGAGGTTTCAAAGTCCATTAGATTAGCCTGTGTATTATACGAAAATCATATCTGTTTTCAGAATTCTGTAACTGTCATAACCTCTCAATCATTTCTACAGTAACCTCACCTATAACTTTCTTCTCAACTTGTGTCTACATAACGTGCCTAGACATCAGCTTTCACAATGTGCTCTCTCGTTCTTTGACTGGAAGGCTCGATTAAAAAGGTCTTCACAATGATTTTTAGCAAATGTCAAAGCATCCTTTCAGTATTCCATTAGATTATATGTGAGTAGCCTCAGAAAAGCATTTTAGCGTTATAATTTGTAAATAATTTCGGGCATCATCGACTTTATAAAGACATGTTGCCAGATAGTTAATGTTTCCATATGTCAAATAAAAAATTTATAAAAAAAAATTAGAAAAAAAAAGAGTTCATTGTAACTAGCAAAGTTCATGAGTCTGTTCGCGCCATTAGCTTTTCGTCTGCCTCACCAAACAAGAGCAAATTATTGACCATAATATTGTGAAACATTCTAACAAAAACTTTTTCCACATTTGTTTTGTTTTCTTTTATAACAACTATTCGTTGTTCTTTTTAAATAGTATATTATTTTTTATCCGATTTCTCATTCCTTCTATTCTTTTATTTGCAAATATTTTCATAATGTTGAGCCCTTGTTCATAAGCATATTTATTTTATGGATTTATTTTATGCTAGATGTTAATTCCCTTAGATAAACAATTTTGTTCATTATATTTTGTTATTATTTATATATTTTTCACAAAAGCTTTCACTCGTTAAAGTCATTTTCACGGTATCCGTCTCTTCTCTATTTTGGTGTGAGGTCCGTGTCTCATTTGGAGAAGTTAGTGTTACTATGGCGGACACTCTCATTCTCGCAAATATGTATGTACGGGCAATTAATTTATATCAATTACGTCCCTGACTGTTGTTGAAATTGCATTGGCTGTTATTGAAATTTAACGGATACAGCAATTTCCGCTTCTACAGGATGAGTGGCTGACAAACTTGAACCAGAACATCAGTGTCGTGTTCTTATACTACCCCAAATTCTTTGATTTTTTTAGTTCAGTATCATCAGTATCAGAGTACTTAAGATTCGTTTTGGAGTTTGAAGTTTTGGCATTAGAAACGTTCACGTATTTTAATTTGGTTTTTAAAAAAAAATTAATTTTTAGCTTAGATTTTCTTTCTTCTATTTAAATTTATTTAAACGTTTTTCATTACCATAAGCAAATTAACAATGAGGAATTTACCGCCCCAACAAATTGCCGCCCCTGGCATTCGATCGGCTCAAATTTGAAATTGTCTGATTACAAGTATTTTCGCTTTTACAACAGGAGCAGCTGTCAAATTTGAAGAATCAGTTAAGTTACCAGCAGACCAGTTTTACGTTCTCATACTACTTAAGAAACATATATTTTCATATCAGAAACATAAGAATAATTATGTCCAATATGGAACTTGAAGTTTTGGCAGTAGAAAGGTTTACATATTTTAGGATAATTCCTTGTTATTTATTTCTTTTATCAATTTCATATTGGTATTATTTTATGTTAATAAAAATTTCAATTAAAAAAATCATTCTTAGAAACTAGTTAACGACGAGGAATTTGCCGCCCCTAACAAAGTGCCAACCGGGCCAAAGGCCCCCCTCTCGATACGCCACTGGGTATACTTACATGTTTTATATGTATAATAACATTATTTCTATCACTAAAAATATTTTAAACTTTAGTTTTTCTAACGGGGCTCATGCATGCTCGGATAAAGTGCTGAGATTCACAAACTCTATAAAGGCAGGGATTTTTTCCCGGAGCATAAGTGTTCGTGAATCTACCCCAGCTCAGAAGTGGTACCTGATACTAGTTAGGAAGCGAAAGTGGCTGGTTATTATGCCTTATAGCATTGGCATGTAAACGCTGCGTTACATGCCAACAGACAGGTATAGCCTGTGCATTCTTTATCAGAACGTAGACAAAAATAATCTTCATTATATAATGAGCCTCTGTAATAGATACAATTTTTTTCAGAATTTCATTGAAATTGACCTGAGGTATCAAAGATATTTTAATAAATTTTCCCATATTATCTTACAATGCACAACATATGCCAATATACAATTTTTGAATCAAAACTTAGGTATTAATGTAAGATCAGAGAATTCAGAGAAATACTTGAAACAAGATTTAAAAAAAATAAATAGCTATTTAACAAAGACTCATTAAAAATTAAAACTACCTATCAACGTTCCCTCTAAGATTCGTTGGTCCGTATGTAAAGTTAAAAAAAAACAACTCTTGCGCAAAGTTGCAAGGCATTCATTTTTGTGTTCAATATTTTACAAAATTTACTGCGTGGTCATTCTAAACTGCTGCACGGGGTCGGTCAGATATCTGCGCGGCCGCGCATCCGAGAACTTAATGGGAACATTGCTAGCCTTCCTCACTTACAACATACTTAAGCTGAAAAACATGGTCATTACTAGCGAGTTATGTTTTAGTGATGGTGTACCAACTTGTGGACATAAACCTCCATTAAACACACATACGTACAAATAGGCCTGTCTTTGAATTAATCAAGTAAGGAAAATAGAACACAGCGCCGATATGAGGATGAGCAGGAAATGACGCTGCACATCTTTGTTACCGATTGAGACCTCTAATCACCTCCACAAACACACTAAATACTTTCTCCACTGCTATTCCCGCCATATTTTAAAAACAACAACAAAACGCCTGCAATAATTGTGGGTTACAAAAATATTTCAATCATTGAATGGTTTTCGCTATAATAACAAATATAAATGCTGGGGTATGTCTCAACGCAGTAGGGGCAAGTCCCGGAAAGGTTGGTTAATCACAACAGTTTTCAGCTATGAACTAGAAATAACCCACCATGTCATCATACGATTACTGCCATTATCTATATAACACTTAGTTTATTCCCCCCCCCCTCCAAACCCAAAAAAATCACTTTGGCACCCCTCTCCTCATTGTTTTTACACCACTGTACTATAGTAGCATTTCAATGTCAAAAATCTTAACATCGTTTATTCATTAAATCTAAATTTGCATTTCCATAATAACAAAGACGTATATGGCTAATTGTGGGCATAATGGCGAACATTTTGACGCATTTTGAACGGGTAATCCGGGTACCCCTTAATATTTTGGACGGGTACCCGGGCAGCTTTTTTCAACAATTTTGACAGCCCTACGTACAAAAGCACGCTTAGCTTTAAATATAATCTATATACCTCGGATTCCGATGTGCTTGGACAATCTTGATTCCATTTTAATTTGTATAGAGGGATGGCTGGGGGAAAAACAGCATGAACTTGCTTTTTATCCAATTTCTTCGAAGTTCCGCCACTCATTTCTAAAATAATTGCTGGGTGAGTCCTGGCCAAGTCCTGCCATGCCTCGTTACTGACCGCATGAGCTGAAAAATGGAAGATTAAAAAGGTCTTTGCTAGAAATCTGTTAGAACAAAAATTGCCTTCAATATTTGTAGCCCGTGAGCCTCTGTGAGATTCTTCAAATTAACTTTTTTATGCATAAGTCTTCAGTTATACAGATTTCATGTACACTCTGCAGACAATTGTGTACATAGCGCGTATGTTTGCGTTGTGTGTAAGTTTACTTGGCGTGAATGATTACATAGGGTGCGTGTTTAAATTGTGTTTATTTAAACATGCTGCGCATGTTTTATGGTGTGTATGATTACTTAGTTTGCATGTACACTTTTTACATGTTATGCATTTTGAATATTGAGTACATTACTAATGTTCATTTTAATTTAGAAGGTATATTTACATAGTGTTCATGTTCAAATATGTTGTGCATACTAAAGTAATATACATGTTTACAAAAAGTACACCCAACACGCATATTGACATAATGTGCATGTTTACATTGTGTGCATGTCTACACAGTGTACATGTAAACCTAGTGCGTATGTTGACATCAAAGTCGCTGCGTGATCCTCCAATGCACAACTCCATGTCGCCTGTTCAACACCCTAACATCGGGATTCTCCCCAAGCCAACAACAATCCCTTCTTTGGTAAGTTTTTTTAAACATACTTAAACTGCGTTTTCTATAATTTAAAAATTTATTTCAACAAAGCTTGGAGCAAATTTGATAACTCCAATAGAAATCTGCTGAAAGTCGTATTTTTAAAAACAAAACATCACCGAACAATTGGAGAGCTAAGGATAAAGGATTTTTTTTTCATAATTCACGAGTATATGTTAACAAACGTAAGCAAAAATAAATACCTCTTTCGGAAATCCGAAGCTGAACCACTGCAAGGAATGGACATTGTTGACTCCAGTGTTTAATTAAATCATCTGATAACCATTGGGAACTAAATTCTATGTAAACTAGATTGTAGAATTTCTGAATTGTGTAGGGAAGAAGATATGTAACTAATATCACATGAGATGGATTGTGGTAGAAATCGGATTTTTTTTTATTGGCTATTTTAGGAAACAAATATATAAATAAATTAAAATATTACAAATAATCTTCTAGAAAGGATAAAAAGACATTTTAAGTCAGATGGTAAATATATATTTTTGACATTCATCAATATTAATTAGAAAATTTATTTTTAACAATTATAATTATTAGAAATCTTTTATGATAAGTAAATTTTGAATTTCACAATGAGTTTATATTTTCTCGTTGGGGCTGTCCATAAAGTAAGTCACGCTATTTTTTACCATTTCCCCCCTTTCACAAACTGTCACAATCTGTCACAAACTGTCACAAATCTTGCCCCCCCCCCTTTAAAGTACGTCACACTTTTGAACAAAAATTTCTTTTTATTAACAAAATAATTAAAATTTATTATAAAACACCGTGACGTCACACATGGCCAGACCCCACTCCCCCTGTCAATAAATGTCACACATTCTTACACCCCCTCCTCTGGAGCGTGACATAGGACGGCCCCTATAACACTGCATTCATAAAAAATCAATAGAAAGCTACTTAAACGTAGGCTAAATCGCACGACAAACAAATAAAAATTTTTTTCCATTTCACAGCCCTCAAGTAAAGCACCCAAAAGGGTATCTCCCGAAAGTTTAAATAAAGTTCCCGTGGGAACAGTTTGCAGAACTGGGCAGCAGGCGCCACCCACCCACATACACACACAAAGTGCTCTCAGTGTGATCTGTTGCTTCAGGAACAATAAATATAGTTGTTCGTTACTAAGAATATCAATATTCTTTTAAAATAATCAATGGAAAATTTTATTGAACAGTTAAATTAAACATTTTTAAGATGAAGCAATAACATTTTGAAAAAAAAACGTTTAATATTGACGACATTTTTCTTTTCTTTAAATTTCTGAAGACAGACATAAAATTATATTATATCTCAGCGTTATCCTTCATTTCAATCTTCGTGTTATCGGTCAAATGTAACATGATTTACCTTCATTTCCCCTGTTATGCGACCAACAAGCTGAAATGGAATCTCAACCGTGAAGATTTCGCTCAGACATAGTCTTTGGAGTGTTGTACCACTAACATCAGCCAAATTTTCCAACAATTCCGCACCGTTCTCCCGGTGAAACCAAGGCAAAGATATACGAAATTCCTTTAAAAAAATTGTGTTGATTAAATGATTAAATGAAAAATACTAAATACTAAACTAGAATGAAATAATAGCACATTGTCATGTTTTGCCGCTAAAATGCTGAAGAAATTTAAAACAGGAGAGTTAAAAAAAAATAAAGTTTTGTATATAAATTTATATTTTAAAAAATGTAAATAAAAAATAAATAAATTATATTTTCTCTTTCGACAGAAAATAAATTGTATCTGTAATATGTAGATGCATGGAACTTTAAAAGGCTCTTAAAAACATTCTACATGAAAATTGCCTTATGTGTAAGAAACAAACTTACTTCGCGATGTCTCAGATATTTAGTAATAAAAAATGTAATCAGAAATTAACATCAGCAAGTCTTAGCAATAGATTTCTAACCTTTAAATGCTGTTGTTTCTGGATCAATTTGACTAGAGGCTTGATAAAGATTTCATTTTCGTTTTCCAAATCTGAAAGAAGCAAACAGAATCGAGCAAGCTTGGCTTTATACAGGAGTTCTGCCAACTTTGAGAAGTCTTTGCAATTTTGAATTGATGCCTCGTCAATACTAATCTCCACATCTTGTAGATACACTGGGAAACTTGTTAAAAAGCCTATGGCTCGGGTAGCTGATGGAAAAAATGTTTGAGAAAGCAATATAAAAGCATTAAGGCAATGATATGTGAGAGAAACATAAAACTAATACTTAAAAGTATCGTGGGACTTTAATGAGATAAAAGTACTACACTTAAGGCGTACTGTTGGTTTCTAGCGCCCGAAACGGATACCAAGTTTGCCATCCTTAACCATTATAAGCACATAGCTATTAAACAGAAATATGAATGAAATTAATTTTATATTTAATTTGACTTCATGACTTTAACGTCCATTAAATTAGCTAGTGTAAGAAAATATTTAAGGAGTACATGTTTCGAGAGGCCCCCCAAAAAATAGTGGCAATAAAATGAAAAAAAGATTCCGCCACGTCTTCCTGGGTCTGATAGATTGTTTTAGTTATCGTTCCCCCTGGATATGTTCGTTTTTAACTTTGTGTCAAAAAAACCTTGAAAAGACTTCATGTTTTTGCTCTTACACACCAACACGTAGCTTGAAGTCCGTTCAATGTATCGCCTATATCAGAAATTTAGAACTTGTCAAAAGTGTGACGGCATGGAAAAGAAAACTTAACTTTGTTTAAAGGTAGCTAGAAATTTTCAGAGTTGTTTTTTTGTTTATTTTGAAGCATTGTAAGAGCGAATTAGGCTTAATGAATGGCTTACGCAAGCTTTAAATTAGACAAAAGGAATTAATGCCTTTGATTCTTTGATGAAATCTTCCCTGTTTTCTAGCCATTAAAATGGATTTGCTATAAGTGTGACCACTTCCGTCCAATATATTTATTAAAAATCAGTTTTTTAGCATTTTATTTTTTGTTTCAATGAATACTTCAAAAAAATTGACAACCTCTGCTTCAAGATTTTCTATCTTTACAAATTACAAAACTGAACCTTAAAAAAATACCAATGTGAGTCTTTGAAGCGCAATCGAATATCGAATATGAAGAACACGTATTTGATTTTTATTACTTAGAGGTATTTTTTGGCGAGGTTTATCTCCAATTATAGTAATGAGCAAATTTTTTTAATTTCAGAAGACTTAGAACGTGTGCTTCTCAAACTTTTTAGTATGGCGGACCGGCAGGAATTTGTCCTTTGCACCAGGGACCCGTGCACTATTTTCCATGTTCTGACGGGGTAGCGAAATGTTATTTATTTTATTTTATTTGTTTAATTTTATGTACTTATTGCCGAAATATTGACATATTATATATGGTTAGTATTATTGGTTTCAAGGGGAGAATTATAATTACATTCTATTTCATTGCATTATAACTTCTGCGGACCGGCGGCGGAAGGCCCACGGACCGGCACCAGTCCACGGAGCACCACTTTGAGAAGCACTGTCTAGACTACATGAATATGGTTATCAACAAGGTTTAATCCAAAGCAGTCATATTACTTTACCGCTGATTTGATGTTTAGGTCTAAAAAAAAATTTATGGGCCAAACGGGGATTACTGTCTTCAAACAGAATAATCCTCTTCATCCATAGTTTAGGATCTCGGAAGCCTTGGTACCATCCGTGACAAACCTAAGAAAAAAATAAAATTCAAGGGCTAATTATTGAAATTGATATTTGCGTTAAAGCAAAAATACAAGAACAATTATGAGAGAATAGACACTGAGAATCCTTTTAAAAATAATTTAATTGCTTCATCATCATCATTATCATCATCATCATCACTCCCGTGACCATTGCGGTCGTTGGGGGGAGCGCATGGACACATCAACAGATAACGATCTCCACATGTGCCGTATGCCTATTTTGAGCAGCGGCCAATAATTCATGCAATTTCATCCCTGTCTATTCCTTTATGTTGTCCAGCCAGCTTTTCCTTTGTCGACCTCTTCGCCGGCCCCCTTCTACAGTGCCTTGAAGGATAATTTGTGTCAGGGTATCGTGTCACAGTACATGACCAAACCAAGCCATCTTGCGTCTCTTAATTGTTGTAATGATGGTTTCTTGATGGCCTGCAATAGAGTTTATTCTATCCCAGACATATTCATTGGTCTTATGTTCAAAATAGGAGATATGGAGAATTTTCCTCATGCATTTGTTTTCAAATGCCTGCAGCTTGCTTTCAGTGGCTGCCATTAGTGTCCAGGTCTCACATTCGTAAATGACAATGGTTTTAACGAGAGCTCTGTAAAGCCTGAGCTTTGTTGGCAGGCGTATGTTTTTGCTGTTCCAAATTTTGGTCAACTTCGTCATTGCGGCCATTGCCGACCCAATTCTAGCTCGAATTTCAGCTTCACTTCTCTGGATATAATTGCTCCTAGATATTTATAGTTATGTACCACCCTCCAGCTTTTGTTGGTTCATTACGATATTGGCAATACTGGCAGCTGAGGAATTAACCAATATCTTGCTTTTCTCGGAGCTAATTTCCATCCCATATGCACCTGATCTTTCTGCTAGTTTGCTTCATAAAAGATGAAATATAGAAATAAGTAAAAATTATATATGTATATAATATATATATATATATAAAGCTAAGTAAGTGTTTGTATCTTTGCATGTTTGTATGTTTCACTTTTCGACTGTAAGTTCCACAATCACGGAAAAACAAAAAGACGGACGGGGACCAATTTGGCAGGACGGTTCCTTTTAACCCCCAGATGGTTTACGTATATTTTTTATAATTGCCCATTTTGCCGAAAGCCCTTAATTAAAAGATCAGAAAATGTTGAGACAAAGAGAGAAGTATTAAATATAATTTCCATATTGAACATCTTCATGCGGACATTTAAAACGAGTTCATTTTGGTGCGGTATTTTTTTCCAATTCTTTATTTTGAGCGATGCGCTTTCAACAATCTTTTATTGTAAAATTACAGTACGCACATTTTCGTGTACGCATCTTAAATTGAACTGTGTAATTTTATTATAATAACATTCATATTTGGTTTGGTCTTGCGTCACAAAGGAGTGGCCTTTTATACGAATACTTTTTTTTATATTATAGATGGGCTAAAACTATTTCAATACATTTTTCACACGATGTATGGTCTTTATTTTTTAACATGATGGAATGAAATTGAAAATTGTGTTATGTTGTTAATTAGAACTCACAATTAAATATAAAAAAAACAAACTATTATAATAAATGTTACTTATGACACCTAAAATTTCAATTTTTGGCTTTAATTGAAAATAACGATTGATGAATTATTACTTTTTCAAAAGTTAACGATTAAATTTAAATTAATCGTTAACAGCCCTAATATATATTATATTGGAAATACATATTACGTAATTCTTGTAGCTATTTCAATGGATGACTAATTGATTGCCTTAGCGAGTGAAGAACTTTTGAAACTATTCGCAAGAGGAGGCAGCCACAAGCATAGAACCCACATGGGCAGTAACTTAGGTAGAATCTAAAATACAGTCGCCAAGAGTTGTAACCACAAGGTTTCTAACAGCAATAGAACCCGTAATGGCGTCATTCATACAAGAAAAATTGAAACACTAATTATTGATAAGGTTGAATATACATGGGCGCGTTACTAAGGGAATGCGGGGTGTGGACTACACCGTTTAACACCATCACAATGGGTGTCCCCCAAATTTTAAAAATTTACTTTCTACAAATGTATGTCACAAAAAGAGACGACAAAATTTTTCACCTAGAAAAAATGACGAAATGCAATGAAATACGTTAAAAGTGAAAAATGCTTAGTAAGAATTATCGGTTAACACGGAATAATAAAACCGTGTCGACAAACCACTGTGTTTTTTTCTTAACCCAAAACATAAATCCATTAACAAAAAAATATTTCACTTCTCCGGATAACCAAAAAGAGCACCTAAGGAGAACTCAAAGCATAAGTAACTTATCAGCCCCAACAAAACTCAGAATGAGTTTATACATGTTCTAGCGAATTATGTGAGGGAGAAGCTTGTCATGGATAAAATCTGCCAAGTATTTTTGGGATAATGTTCAATAGCAGATCTGACACAACACACGCTGATCAAGTGTCGAAAGAGATCAGATATTTGAAAATTCAAAATAGAAAAATTGGAGTAAGATAACCGATTCCGGGAATTTTTCACTTTAAAGAGGAAAAGCTGCTGACCTCAGTACTGATATTATTGAAAAACTGGAAAGCAATGGACTGGACATTATGATGTGCCGCACAAAATGTTACGATAATACTGCAAATTTGACTGGAATCCATGAATGTGTACGCGCCATTTTGAAAAGAAAATATAGGAATGCTCTTTTTAATGGATGTGTGGATCATTCGCTTAACTTGTGCGGCCAAAACTCTTTTGCTTACTATATTTCGTGCCTGACTTTTTGTTAGGAATTCTTGAGACAAGGTGATGTGAAACTTACCTTCGTTGAGAAGACATCCGTAAAAAAAAGACCATTAATTTTGATCACAACTTGTAGGTCGCCATTGCTTAGGTAACGCATCATTTTGCGGTCTAAGTTACACTCTAGGGTACTCAAGCTGCATAAGCCATCGTCTTACAGCGAGGAGCGAAGAAAGAAGAGCCACGAAAAAGACGGCGGGCACAAGAGAAGGAGAAAATGTCACCGTCCCTTGAGGACAGACACATGCCATAATATAGCTTTATGTATTTTAAATATAAGTTGTCGTTTTTTTACCTGTGCCATTGCAAATCTGTCAACATCACGTAAGTTCTCATAAATTGCCGTGAGAACAGGGGCCGGCAGTTGGCTCCATGTCTCAGTCTCTATACTGGAAGACTTGTTGTTGTCACTTTGGTTCTTTGAAGTGCATTGTCGCTTATCGACGTTTTCATTCATCGTTTTAAGAAATTCTTTATGTTTTTTTTTATGTCCTATGGTTTATTTATCTAAATTATTTTAATCATTGAAACTGAAACGAACTAGGCTCATTTTTTATTTTCTACGTTGTGGCGAAAATGCTAAAAAGTGTTTTACATTTAATTTTCTTTTGTTGGGAAAAAATTCCCGAACTAACGCGAAATAAGTTGAAAATAAATTTGAAAAAAAAACTTAAAAAAACAACAACAAAAAAAAACAACTATATTTTATTAAATCGGTAACATAGTTTATGTTGTCTTTTTTCAATCCCCCCCCATACTTTAAATATGTGTTTATTTTTTGCGTGTCCCATAACATCGTGGTAGTAGGGGGTTGTAATTTTTCCATTAGAACTTTCTAGGGCCTTCGTGGACCTTGTCGGGCGCCCATCTCTTCTCCAGGTCAGCGGATGACTTTTTAGCGATAGTCATTCATCAACATTTTTATTGTGGCTTTAACGTGGGCTAGATCCCACGCCCTTCGGTTTGTGAGGCGATCGCACTATTGACTTCGCTATCACTTCGCTTGAGTAAATGTAGAATGGAGAGAACCGGAGAGTAGGTACCCTGTGTCAGAGACAGTGTTGGAACGAGTGAAAATATGTTTTTTTTTAAATACTGAATTTAGATCAATTTTGTTAAAAGTTTTATTTAAATTTAACAGTATGTAATTGAGTGTTAAATTCATTTTGTTTTTCTGTAGAATTATCCTTGAACACTTTCCAAGATTGGCTACTTTCGTATTTATGAATTTTATTTTTTAAAAGAACCATGATATAACCAAGATCTTTACTGTCACGAGTCACGATACCACCAATTTTTTTATTTATACTTAACATTTTTGAAAGCTCAATTGTGTTTTTTTATTTGATAGGTAAATACTTTGGTTTTATTTAATTAAAAGATTTGTTGAAATGTTCTTCGATTTTTAAAGTTTTCTTTAAAAAAACCTATACATATTTTTTTTGTTGAATTTGTCATGTTACGTAAAATAATTAAAGAAGTATTTTTTTCTTTTACATAAACGATGAATAACCTCTCTAATGTTTTTAAGCTTCATATTAATTAAAAAAAATGCAAGCGGTTTTTTAAATTTATTCTTCAATAATTAAAAAACAAAACAATTCAGATTAGGTGTAAAACCACTGTGTTTAGGTTGCAGACTCTAAATTTTCCAAAATCACATCTCTTATTTTATATTTATGATATAAAAAAACAAAAGTAACTGTTGTGATGTTGCAGCTAATAATATCTTTGTTCCAAAGCCTTGGTTGCAGTGTGAGCAAGGTGGTAAAATAATTCAAATTAGTATCTTTCCTCTGTATCCATTGCGGGTTCGATCTGATTTTCATCAAATTGACTTTTACTCTAGCGAATTCGATGTCCTTGTATTGAGTAATGTTTTTATCTGCATCTATTTCGGATGCTATTTGCCAGCATCAACAAGGATGGCATTAAAGTAATTTCCGGATCTCATATTTAAAGAAAAAAAAAGAAAAAAAATATTTCCAATGCCATATTATAATTTTTGACTTGTATGAGTTTACTAATGAGACTGACATAGTTAATATCTAATACCATCTTACGACAGAACAATACGAAAGTAGTCCAGGTGCTTCATCTCTTATTGAACTATATATATATTTGTACTCGTAAGTGCTATCAATGAATCATATATCTAACCGATTTTATACCTCAACTACTTTCCCACCTGGTGTCACTGCAACGTTTTAAGGTTAGTTCTTTAAAATTCTTCAAAAGAATTGGCCGTTTGAAAGTCGATGAAGAAAAAATAAGTACCATTTTTAGACAATATCCAGAAGTTGGCTCCATCTAATGATTTGACCATGCCATTTATTACCAGGTTAAGTGAGTGGCTAGCACATGGTATAAAAAATGCGCCAGGGTTTATGTTTCTAATCTTTGCTTTCAACCCCACATGTTCTTCTTTCATGTTCGCCCCATTATCATATTCTTGGCCTCTCATCTGTTACAAAGGCAATCGTTCAATCTAGAGAAAGTCCCAAAAATGTTCATAAATGCTGATGTCTTCTTTTTCAGTCGACACATACCTTTTAACTATGGTCAATTGTTGTGTTTTTTTAAAGTCAGGTATGCCATCTAAATAATTGAGTAATATTTTTATATTTTTCACTTCATCTAATATATGAATTTTGATATTATTTGCAATTAGTTTAATGACATCATTTTGAATGGTCTTTTTCAAGATTGTGCTTTTGTATGTTGTTTATTTAAAGCAATTCTTATATTATCCTCCATGACATGGCCAAAGTCAGCTAAAAGTTAGACTTGTTAAAAAAAAATTCCATTATCGTGTTCAGAAGTGTCATTAGGAGGGTGGGGACCGCACCGGGTGACACCATCACAAGGGGTGTCACAAAAACGTACAATTATGTATGTTCCCGTTATTTGGCACTGTAAGGCTCGGAGGAGGTTTTTGGGTAAGTCGTGTGGGGGTGATACCATGAGCTACCCAACTGGGTGACACAAACCCTGGTGACGCCTCTGATCATGTTCATTTTAAATTTTCTTTGCTATCCCTAAATGCATAACAGCTAGCTATCGCATACGTTTGACGATCGTTGAAAGACAGCGTCCAATGATGGGTTTCTGCATGCCAAAATCTTTGAGAAGTAGCATCTATTTTTTGCGAAGTGTAAACATTCACGACAGCAATTTTGGCTTTAATATGTTTTTGTACTTTAATGATTTTTTTAATGATTTGCACTAAATGCCGCCAATCTCCATAACCATCGTTCGCTAACAAAGATGTAGCCATTGCAAAAAAAAATTTGCAGTAGATGAAAAAAACAGAATCTTTAGCTACAGTATACACCAACCATTTCTGTTAATTTTCCCTCCATTGCTAAGATGTCTTAAGTAATGTGTGTTTGTCTGTGTCCTCATGTCAATGCTTGTGATTATTTATGACTCATCGAAGGAACTCTATCTCTGAGTGTATGCTTTTAATGTCTATTGTCGGTCTTTTCTACCATTGTCTCGATGAATCATAAAGCTAATAATCAGTACCTGAATCTAATTATAGATTATCACAAAGTATTTTTCCAATGTTTAATTTAATTATTATTTAATCAGGGACATACACAAAAATTTATATTAAAAACTAATTACTATTAATTTTTTAAAAAAATATTTAAAAAACAAAACAAAAAACACCAGTATTCGTAGGTAAAATATTCAATGTTTTAGTTTACTCTAAGATATAACTGTACATATTAGTATTAAAATATAGTTATCAATGAAAAAACACACTAAGGTTACTTACAATGGAAGAAAAGGCTAACTCCATTTCCACCCAACTCAGGTAAAACATTAACTATTTCTTTTATAAGGATCTTCAATCAAATTTATTAATTAAAAGTTAAAAACAAATGGCCAAAGTTGTCAAAGCCTTTGTTTATTTTTAATTTGGTTAACAAATAATAAAATTACATGGTTTTAAACTTTAAAATTTCAATATCTCAAAACCACAAAAATGTCACATAGCCGTTTCTTCCCTTGAGGTCTTCTATTGATTGAACCTAATGTAAACTCACGTTCGCTCTTATCAACAGGGAAATCAAGGTTAAACCATTTTGTACTGTGCACCAGTCCAAGCCGTAACAATATGTATGGGGCAGTGAGGTAGATATGTACCCGGGCTCCAAGGTGCAGGGGCGCAAAAATTAGGCTTACTACTTTATATAATATTAAAATTTGATGAATCGGAAAAAGTCGGGGGCATTAATTTTAATAATTTTTCCCGGAGTGCAAAATATCCTAGTTACACCATTTGCGACATTGAAAGAACGATATAACATCTCGTCATGAAATTCACTGCGGCCAGGGTTAAAATGGAATTTTTGCTTTGTAATATGGAAGTCATGAATTGTCTCTTATTTAAAATGATAAATTAAAATGCTATACTATTAAAAAGGACTTATGGCCTCATTGTTGGGATTTTTTATAAATTCATTTTTCGGATTGCTCCTACGCAATTTCATAAATGAATTTTGCGCCCCTGGAATTTTTTGCTCCATGCATTTGCACGGAAAAGAGAGTGTTAGTCCGGCTCTGCCATCTGATTGAGCCTGTCTCTGGTTTGATTAAGGATAAACAATGTTAGACTTAGAATGTTTTTACGTATAAATTTGAATATTCTACATGTTGTATTATGACTGTGTATGATTATTGATAGTTAGTAGTAGTTAATATATATATTATACATACATATATATATATATATATATATATATATATATATATATATATATATATATGTGTTCTCTATTGTTTTCAGCTAGTAACGTAGGACTAGTAACGTAGAGTAACATACAGTATCGGAAAGTACATTAAAATTGAAGTATAGAAAGCAGAGTTGAACACCAGACGTGTTTTTGGGCAAAAGTGGGCAAGGCGACCTGATCCCTAATTTGAGAACCCGTATTTAGACGTAACTGATGGGGCAGGACTGTCAATATCTGGGAACGGCCACTAGAGTTAGCGGTCAAGCAAGACGGACAGGTCTTGCATAAAGCAGTTTGAAGGCGGAGCCAATTATCCTGCGGAGAGGGGAACTGGTCCAATAGTTCATTAGTCCAAGTTAAGTTACAACATACCTTATCCCTATATATATTGCGCCTAAGCGCGTCTGAGTGTGGGTGCTCGCTATGCGGGGTAACTTCCCTATATATATTGCGCCTAAGCGCGTCTGAGTGTGGGTGCTCGCTATGCGGGGTAACTCCCGAAAATAAAATAAATTATTGAAAATTAAGACGTAAAATAATAAACATTTTGGTGTCGAGATTAACAAGACGGCGTTTCTCGCCATAAAATATTGTGACGTGACGTAATAGTTCGAGCTCCTATTAATTTGTAAAATGGAAACACGGTAAAAAGAGCCGCAGTTATTTCAATGAAATGTGATTTTTTTTAATGGTACTATCTATTTGTGTGTTTATGTTTGTGTGTGCAAGTGTGTGAATAAAGTGAGTGTGTGTCTCTTTATGTTGTAAACTAAATGTGATGCAACGGTTCTTTTTTATGCCTGGTAATGTTGCGCCTCTAACAAGATTACGTATATCTTTTTTTTAAATCTTTACACTGTTTTCTTTATGTATTTTCGAGATGTATGTCATCCAGCCGTTCGAAAAATTTATTTGCTTTAATCTTTCTACAACAGTCTACATTCATGTTCAACGTTAATCTACCTAACGTTTTGTTTACAAACAATAGTCACTGTTTTCTTTAGTATAATATTTTAGCAATATATATATAGATATACTATTATTTTGTTTATTATCAAATATACAGTATCATTTTACCACTGTTCGTTATATCATTATATATGCTTAAATTTAAATGCTTCATGTATTTGTCATTTTAAAAATTTATAAAAAAGTTATATTTTATTTTTAAAGTTTATTTAAAAAGTTATAAATAATCAAATACTAATAATTTATTATATGTATTAGAGATAAAAGGCACATGAGTGAAACCAGATACCGACCGAACACTATAGCTCAGCCACTGTTAATATTCTTTTTGTATTAATTAAGCAACATGCAAGGTAAATTGAATTTATAAATAGAAAAATGCGTGAAGCAAGTGATTAGTGATGAAAGAATGCTAATGTTTCTTAGGTGGGAGATTTATTTTACTTCTAAATAGTTTACGTGATTTTTTTAATTGGAACCTAAAGCGTGTTAGCACCTTCGATAATATAGAATGCACCAACAAAGTGTCCACGTTCAAATATTAATTATAAATTTAATTTTCGATATCAATGTATAACATCCCTTATTCGGTGTATGAGATTAACAATTGGTTTGTGTTATGCTATTTTAACAACAAATCCATTTAATTTGTCAAGTTATGTGTCAGTTTAGCGTTTGTTTTTTCTTTTATAGCTTTAAAAAAATACTTACAAATCTGACCCCCCCCCCTCCCAACCACAATAGTTTTTGTTAAATGCATCTTAGACTGAATTTGAAAAACTTTGCATTTCAAATCGATCTGAAAAAGGAGCTGACTATAGAATAGAATGAAAACGTTTATTTGAATTCCTAAAATTTGTATATTAAATTCTAAATACGCTTAACTTTTAATTCTTTAATGTTTTCTTTTATCATGTGACAAACTTTATTTATTACGTTTCATGAAAATAAATATTTTTTTGTTATTCACATTTGCAAATAGTTTCATTGTACTGTTTACATGTTTTTGATAATGTGTTGGTAATAATGTATGGACCAATGGATGCAAAATGACAAGTCATAGTAGATCTGGAAAAGGTGCTGACTTAACAGTAATGAAAACGTTTATGTGAATTCCTATAACGTGTTTATTAAATTGTAAATACAATTAACTCTTGATACTTTAATGTTTTTTTTTATCCTGTAACAAACTTAGGTTAAATAGTACTTTCTTATTTACATTTTAAAATAGTTGCATTTTAATTTTTACATGTTTTTTGATAATGTTTTGGTAATGATGTATGGACAAATGGGCGAATAAGCGGACAAGTCTTAATTTTCAATGAAGCTCAAACGACTTCAAATCACAGATATGCTTGATATGGATCACATTAAAGTCACATAATTTATTTGTAACGCTCTGTGCATTGGTGCGCACTATTCAATGCCGCAAGTAAATGTCCGGAACGCGCTTCCGGCGGTTTATAAACAACCGGCTGACTCCTCAGCCATATTTGTGAAGACTTCGAACTTCACACTTATTTGCTGCAGTATCACTTTATGCTGTGTGTAATTCACTTATGCATTTACTATTATCATGATAATATCATTATTATGTATGCAAAATTATATAGCGCAACCTAAGCTTGGAGTTTTTTTCATTATACATATATTCGTATACAAAAAATACATTATGTACTACTAACTATACTGGGTCAATTTTTTTTTATTTACTATCACATTTCCTTTAAAATATGCTTATCTTTTATAGTGCTGGATCTAAATCTTTCTTTCTATTTATCTTGAATTGAAGTAGAGCTTTTTTGTTTTGTTTTGAACATTAATGAATCAAAACAACATGTGGCCCATTTTACAAACAACGAAAGCATTTACCACCATAGTGCAAGTGACACCGTGTTCACTGTTTCATTTTAATATATTCTTGCAATCAAATTTTACGGTCACAACAACTCTTACATATTTGAAAATTAATTGTTCTTTTTTTATCATTTCTTTTTCATAATATCTTGATAATAAATCATGTAAAATGTTGGAAAAATAGTAATAAACAAAAAATTAAAAATAAATAAAATATTACTATTGCATTATATGAAAAAATATATAATTTGGTAATGTTAAACTGATACATACATGTGTAAGTTAAGTAGAAAACTTGAAATAACAATTGTTGGATGAAGCTATAATTTTAAATAAAATATAAAAAAGCTACATGCCACATAATATTGTAATCCTCATACTGAGACTTAAATAAAAGAATAAAAGATAATTAATTTAACAAAGAGATAATAAGTGTTATTATTTTAATGTGATTTTTGTGCGAATTCATTCATAAATTTTTATATTACACACAACGTTTCAGTAATAATAATAATCTATGTTGCGTATATTTTAAAAAGAAATTGAAAATTTTAAATTGAAGCTTATACATAGTTTTAAATAATTTAAATTTATCGTAAATTTTAATAAATCTTTTTCCTAAACTTTTTGAAATTTCTATAACTAATGACTTTAGTTTAAAAAGAAATATTTTTATTTCAGTAAAAAAGCACAGTGTTCTAGAAATGTATAGAGTTTATTTTATGGATTGTTTATGTATTTTACAACCACATTTTTCAGACATACCATGCCTCCTAAACGTCGCAAACCATACACTGAGGCTGAGATTGCAGTAAAGAAAGCACGTCATGCTGAAAATCAACGTCGCCGTAGAGCAGTCATGACTGAGGATGTGCGTACACAACAAAATACGACTAAAGCTGAAACTCAACGTCACCGTAGAGCAGTCATGACTGAGGATGTGCGTACACAACAGCGTGCTTCTAATGCTGAAGCTCACAAACGTAAAAGGATCTATATGAAACAAAAGCAGAGTCACAGTCAACGCGATGATAATGCTAAAATTGCTAGACGTGCAAATAAAGATAAAGAGCGACGTATTAGTAGAAATCCACGCCTTAGAAACACAGCTCTACTTCCTGATAACTTCAACGAAGATGAAGTACAAGAAAGCTATCTTGGCACAATGGAAAAAATGTGTTCTTTTTGCAATGCTAAACACTTTAACGACGAATTAACTACAAATTGTTGCTATAAAGGGAGTGTCTTTTTGCCAACAATACGTTTGCACCCATCCATAGCTAATTATATGAATGGATCGGATTTACATTGTAAAATTTTTATGGATAATATTCGATCGTATAACAGTGCCATGGCCTTTGCTTCTATGGGTGCACAGATTGACCACACAGTCGCTACACATTCAGGTCCTTTCTGTTATAGGATTCATGGGCAGATATACCATTCGACATCTGCTTTACACTCCAAACAAGGTGAATCCCCGAAGTACGCCCAGCTTTACATTCTTGACTCTGCTCAATCTTTGCATGAAAGAATGAACAACCCGGCAAACTATGGTTGCATTCATACTGTTATGGAAAATCTTCAATTCATTCTTGAAGATATAAATCCTTTCTCTAGGCACTACAAAAACATGTTGAAATTTGAACAGGAAGAAATGCAGAAGGCAAATCAAGAAAATCGCCCACCACGCGAATATAGCATGACAATCCTGAGAAAAGGTGTTAATAGCATCCATCCTGGCAGAACAAACCATTCCACAGCAACAGAGGAAATAGCTGCAGTGTTTCACAGGGCAGATGGCGCACCTCCAGAAAATAGGGATATAACAATTCATTTAAGAAGTGGAGGTCTCAAAAATATATCCATTCTTAGTAGATTGTGTGACCCATTGTGCTACCCCCTGCTCTTTCCATACGGGGACTCTGGATGGAGTGTGAACATACAAAAAACAAGAGGTCAAGGACATGTGTCACAGCTACAGTGGTATTCATTTCACTTTGCCATTCGTGATGGGCATTTCAATCAGTTTCTGAATGCCGGAAAGCTCACTCACCAATTTGTGGTTGATGCCTACTGTAAGACTGAGGCCAACCGTTTACAGTGGGTTCTAAAAAATCAAAGTGAATTGCGAGCTGAAGACTATGATGTCCTTTACCAATTCGTAAACAGAAAGGAATTGAGTGATATTAACGTCTTACCTGGAAAGAAAGTGATACTGCCTTCAAGTTTCCAAGGAAGTCCCAGAAATATGGCTCAAAATTATCAAGATGCAATGGCTATGGTTCGTAAGTACGGCAAGCCTGACTTATTTGTTACATTCACTTGCAATCCCAAATGGAGGGAAATCAAAGAAAATCTTCTTCCAGGTCAACAGCCATGTCACCGTCCCGATTTATTAGCCAGAGTATTTCATATGAAACTGAAATTGCTACTTACCGACTTAACAAAAAACCACAGATTTGGACGAGTTAGGGGTATGCTGCACGTGATAGAGTTCCAAAAACGAGGACTTCCTCATGCGCACATTCTACTTTTCATGGCTGCAGAAGACAAAGTTTGGGACACCGCCAGAATCAACAAAATTGTTTGTGCAGAGCTCCCTTATCAATATGCTCACCCTAGACTGCACGAAATTGTCAAGTCCTGCAAGATACATGGTCCATGCGGACCATTTAATTTAAACGCTCCGTGCATGGATAACGGAAAATGTACTAAGGAATTCCCAAAGGATTTCTGTGCTGAGACCAATAGCAATGTTCATGGCTACCCCAAGTATCAACGCCGAGATGACGGAAACTTTGTGGAACTTCGTGGAAACAAACTGGACAACAGATGGGTTGTCCCATATAACCCATATCTGTCTCTGAAATATAATGCCCACATTAATGTTGAAATTTGTAGCTCAAAACAAAGCGTAAAATACCTTTTCAAATATGTGTACAAAGGCCATGATTGTGCAATAATTCAGTTTTCCAAAGTTCCTACAGAACCAGGACTCACGCTGGAATGGGACGAGGTAAAAAAAACTACTTGGAAACTCGATATGTGAGTGCACCGGAAGCATGTTGGCGTCTTCGAGAATATAGAATGCACCAACAAAGTGATCACGTTGAAAGATTACATGTCCATCTGGAGGATAAGCACACTGTTTACTTTATCCAAGGCAGTGAAGCTGCAGCTGTACACAAGAAAGCTACCAAGTCAAAACTGCTGGCTTGGTTTCAGCTTAACAAACATGATGCTAATGCACTGTCATATTTATACATTGAAATTCCAGAGCATTATACATGGGATAATAAATTGTCCAAATGGAAACCGCGTCAAAGAGGGCATCACACTACCATAGGTCGAATGTTTACAGTCAGCCCTACAGACAGGGAGAAGTGGTTTCTTCGCATTCTCCTTTTACATGTTCGAGGAGCTACTTCCTTTGAAGATTTAAGATCTGTAGAAGGTCACCCTGTACCTTTTCCTACTTTCAGAGAAGCGTGCATTGCAAAGGGGCTAACTGATGATGACTCAGAATGGGATACATGCCTACGTGAAGCTGCGACCCATAGAATGCCCATACAGCTTCGCCAATTATTTGCTTTTATTTGTATCATGTGTGAACCTACCGATCCACCAGCATTGTTTCACAGACATCAAGATAATCTTATGGAAGACTATCACAGAAGTTTCTATAATAGAGAAACAGCCCTAAGCATGACGTTCAGTGATATTGGATCTGTTTTGAGGACACATGGGAAGTCATTGTCAAATTTCGGTTTTCAGATTCCACAGATAAATAAAGATAGCTATATCAATGCAGACAAATTGTACGACCCAGTTTTTGAAAAGGCTCAATTCGATAAAACGTTTCAAATGCTGAATCCTGGACAAAGAATTGCTTTTGAAGAAATTAGGGAAGCCATTGAAAATAACAATTCTGAAAAGCGTCTGTTCTTTATCGATGGACCTGCAGGAACTGGCAAAACATTCCTCTACAATACTATTGTGCATAATGTTCGCAGCAAAAGTGATAAAGTTTTGTCATGTGCATTTACAGGCATAGCTGCTACATTACTCGAAGGAGGGAAAACATCTCACAGCCTCTTCAAGCTCCCGGTCCCACTTAATGAAACATCAACATGTACTGTGCGACATGGAGGTGATGTAGCAAATGAACTTAAGAACGCCAGAGTCATCATATGGGATGAAGCATCCATGGCCCCACGTGATGGTGTAAATGCTGTAGACACACTTTTCAGGGAACTAATGTCTGAAGACCCTAACGTCCCGTCAAACAAACCATTTGGGGGTGCCGTGTTTCTTTTTGGTGGAGACGTTCGCCAAATTCTCCCGGTTGTTCCACACGGAAGTAGAACTGAAATACTGTCTTCATGCATGAAGAATAGTAAATGTTGGTCAAATGTCCACGTGCTCAAGCTGG
Organism: Ampullaceana balthica; assembly: GCA_944989445.1. Taxonomy (NCBI): domain Eukaryota; kingdom Metazoa; phylum Mollusca; class Gastropoda; family Lymnaeidae; genus Ampullaceana; species Ampullaceana balthica. The sequence goes on from CALYLW010000393.1 coordinate 571,044, forward strand.
ACCAAAACATGCGGGCTAATGACAGCAACGTTCTGCAGGAACACCGACAATTCTCCGATTGGCTGTTAGACCTTGGAAATGGAAAACTAAAGAGTCCGGATTTCCAGAAGGCATCTTTGAAGTTCCTCCTTAATGTATTGAAAACTGATGCATTGTCGACGCCATCTTTCCTAGAGTCATCAAACCTGGGGATAATAGTACTATAAACCGTGTAATCTTGACTCCCAAAAACCTCGAATCTCTTGAGCTAAATGAGATTGTCCTTGGACGAATTCAGTCTGAATGAAAATGCTACACAAGCGTAGATTCAATTCAGCAAGATAGTGCAAATGCTGAGGAAATTGCTAACTATCCAATAGAATTCTTGAACAGTTTAACTCCTGGAGGTATGCCACCACATACGCTTAACTTAAAAGTTAACGCAGTAGTCATGCTTCTACGAAACCTTGACTCTACGCGTGGTTTCTGCAACGGAACAAGATTAGTTGTCAAAAACATGATGTCAAAGGTTATTGACTGTGAAATTCTCACTGGTTCTGTTAAAGGCACGAGGGTATTTATTCCAAGAGTTATTCTTGCACCAAGTGACCCTGATCTTCCCTTTACTTTGAGACGCAAACAATTTCCATTGAGACTGGCTTTTGCAATGACAATCAACAAAAGTCAGGGACAGACTTTCGACTCACTGGGCATTTATTTGCCGTCTCCCGTTTTCTGTCACGGGCAACTCTATGTTGCATTTTCTAGAACAAAGTGTTTTAACTCTGTCAGGATAAAAATACTTCCAACGGACGAACAAGGCAATTTGAAGAAAGACAAAAGAGTTTTCACCAAAAATGTAGTCTTCAGGGAGATTTTAAACCATTAAAAAAATTAATCATTATCAAGTTTCTGAGAAATATTCGCCCTGTGCGTTAAAATAAACCCTTTCACGCCCCAGAGATTTGTGGTGTAGGATGTGTATCTTTATCTTCATAAAAAGGAATCAAAAGCAGTTTTCTTGATGAATATGATATATTTTTAATGCAGCAAACAAAAAAAAATAATGGAGAATTTTTTATTTTGAAAAGCCCCACAAATGATTGGAATTTTAAAAAATGACCAATAAGAGTTTTTACAGTATCTTTGTATACGCTTTTGCTATTTTAGTGATATGAAATTTGTAATTGTGATAGAGTAAATAATAAATAAGAACAAGACCTGTGTTTTAAAAGCCAAGAATCTACAATACAATGAATCAACAATATCAACATACTAGCAATGTCATCAACTGACACGTGTTTGTCTTTTGTTAAAAAGATTATTGATAAATATTCGTACTGATAAATTCTTATTCCACTATGTTGCTGCGACATTTAAAGCATACATTGATATTTTTCAGGTTAATTCCTTAAATAATGTGATTCTAAATTGGGGAAAAACTCTTACGTTGGAAATATATCACTAAATTGCAAAATTATTAAAATTCCTTATGAAATATAACGTTTTAACAAACTGTTAAAGCAACGCAAGTATCTTCCCAAGTGTGCTTCGACATTACTAGGAGAAAAGGGTCAAACGAAGTTTTTTAACATGAATTTAAGTTAAAGACACCATTTGTGATGTATCTTTGAGGCATGATATGGTTATTGAAAAGACAGATTCCTCTGAAAAGAAAACGTGCCTGTTACATATATAAATGTGATTTCAAAACTTGAAGTTACTTTTCTTATATTGGCACATCATTTACAGAGTAAGATATGATTTGAAAGCTGAGAAATTCAGTTCATAAAAATATATGCCAACATTTTGTAATGCTTACAATGTTTTCGACTAATCAACCATATTTTATGTATTTGCATTTAAAAAAAGAAGATTTGTGTGTGTGTGTGTTTGTTAAGAAGATGGTTGCTTTCTCGCTTTCCACTCTTAAGAAGCACAGTTTTGCCAAGGCTCTATTATCTAAATCTGTGAGAGAAAGATGAGACGCCAAAACGAAATACTCCTAAACTTCTATATTTCTATTGAATGTATCACCTCAAAATAAATGATGGTATTTTAGGATTTGAGATTAACAGAGCTTCTTGCTTTCAAGGTGTGACGTTATTGGATTATTTTTAAAAATGTAAATTTTTTTCTAAAGCTATAGATAAAGGAAATGTACTATTAATAGTTTTAACAGAGTCACTCATATTACTAATAACTACATGGGAGAAAATGTAATATTAAGGGGTTAGCTTTGGCGTGGACCCTTTAAGAAATTTTGAACATATATTAATTTGTGAGAAGCGCATATTAATTAAAAAGTCATGGTTACTTGATGAGATTTTGTGTGTTTGTATTTTGAAGTCACGCTTTGTATTTAAGCATGTGTGTGTGCGCGCGCATGTGCACATGTCTAGGTTTATGTTTAAGGAAGCTTGATTTTTTTTTGTCGATAGCCCAATATTGATATTTAATGATAAAGAAGGTTGTTGTCTAGATATACCACTTTCGTGATGTGTTTCGTTCATCTCTAAATTTCTAATAGAAAAATGAGACCTACAAGACAAAATGCTGTGACAATTGTATTGCGATTACCCCGTAGCATAGCACGGGTATTATGCTCGTTGTATATATGTACCTGAATTATTATTGCCTACATTTATATTTTATATCTTTTTCATTTTGTATATATTTTATGAAATTAAATTATTCTCTCTGTTTGTATTCTTCGGTGTTAATGTATCTATGTGTGTGGGTTTCTTTAGTAGTTAAACGCTTGAATATTTAACACTAGATGCCCCGCGGCGTAGCACACAACGCAGACTTGCTCATGGAGAGCGCAAAGAAAATGAAGAAAGAACAGACACAAACTACAGCACGAAGAAATCAAAACAACGCGAGTGAACGTCGGTTTTTTTTTGGACTGCCGACTCATTGTTGGTTTCGGGACATTCGCACTGTGGCTATCTACCTGGCCACCACCCTTTACCGCATTAGCTTGCAAACCATAAACTGTGATTGGCGGATTCTAGCGAGGGTCAGCCATATTTGCAATAAAGGGGTAAAAGAACGGGCACAAACAGAAAATTTTTTTAATTAAAAAAAACAACAATGTTTTTGCTGGGGCGTGAACACAGGACACTCCCGTTATAAGGTGGACGTGATAACCAGTGCACTACGAATCTCACGTTATTCTGTGAAGGAACAATGCAACTGAACGCAAGGACCATTGTTGGTCTCGAAACATTGGTCGACCCCAGCAAGGGTCATTCGTCATGCTCGTTTGCGCATACTTGCGTGGTGTTGTCCCGCATGGTTGGGCGACGTAGAGAATTATATATATATAGATTGGAGGCATCGTCCTCTTGTAAGTCGTTCAGTATTCAAGAGTCATGTATATACAACTATCAAATATTGTGGTTACAAGATGAGCCTAGTGCTCTAATGTTTCACATGTCCTTCAGACACATCTGTCATCTTGAGTACACAGTTCCACGTAGGTCATCATACCACAAAAATAATATGCTATATTATAGTATCATAATTATCTTTGTTAGTAGTTCAGACCTTTAATCAATTTAATTTACTTTTTGGAAGTCTGTGTTTTTAGTCTTTTCTCGTGGCCTGCCTTTTTAAATACATGGTCGTTGAAAACTATATAAATACGTTTTTTAGCCCGATCAAAATTTAAAGATAATTATTTAGACAGATTATTTCTGTGACAAGACCCTTTGTGACCAAAAGAAAGCTCACAATCCTAAATCGTAACTACTACCGGAAAACATAGTTACACTCAGAAGCGTAGCTTGGTTTTCCGCGCCCTTGTCTAATTTATTTTTGGCGCCCTTGAGAAATAGGGATAATACTAAATTTTACAGAATCAATTGATTATTGAAGGATTAGCCTTCGGCGCCCTTGGCAACTGACCCGATGCCAAGCAGTTGTTACGCCTCTGGTTACAACCGACGCCCTTCAATTTGAATTCAAACTATTACGAAATTAGTTTTTTAAGAACTATGCCTGAAATACATGATACGTTGATTTCTTTTAAATGTATCTGACAATGTTATTCCTTTATTAAATCATTGCTGCATACTGTATTGTAGAATTTCAAACCATAATTGTGGGTTACAGCACCTGGAAGTTTAAATTACATTAAAATAACATCTGACTTCCAATATAATACTCAATGTTTACAAAACATGTGGCTCATTCCTGCGTGTAGAACCTTTCGAAATTGGGAAATTTTTAAAATAAAATAATTTGACAAACTTTCATCCCAGGTTATTAGTTACTAAATTAAATGCATTTTATTAAAAAAATCGAGGTTAATGTTCTTGTCACATTTCTTTTTCGAGTTAATATCTTTGAAAGGATACGCTATGATCTCTACATCTATATAACAGTTCCTCACACCAGATACGAGCGTATGTGAAATGGTGAGACCTGTACTAGAATATGGTGAGACCTGTACAAGAATATGGTGAGACCTGTATTAGAATATGGTGAGACCTGTACTAGAATATGGTGAGACCTGTACTAGAATATGGTGAGACATGTACTAGAATATGGTGATACCTGTACTAGAATATGGTGAGACCTGTACTAGAATATGGTGAGACCTGTACTAGAATATGGTGAGACCTGTACTAGAGTATGGTGAGACCTGTACTAGAATATAGTGAGACCTGTATTAGAATATGGCGAGACCTAGAATATGGCGAGACCTGTACTAGAATATGGTGAGACCTGTATTAGAATATGGCGAGACCTGTACTAGAATATGGTGATACCTGTACTAGAATATGGCGTGACCTGTACTAGAATATGGTGAGACCTGTACTAGAATATTGCGAGACCTATACTAGAATATGGCGAGACCTGTACTAGAATATGGCGAGACCTAGAATATGGCGAGACGTGTACTAGAATATGGTGAGATCTGTACTAGAATATGGCGAGACCTCTACTGGAATATGGTGAGACCTGTACTAGAATATGGCGAGACCTAGAATATGGTTAGACCTGTACTAGAATATGGCGAGACCTGTACTAGAATATGGTGAAACCTGTACTAGAATATGGCGAGACCTGTACTAGAATATGGTGAGACCTTTACTAGAATATGGTGAGACCTGTACTAGAATATGGCGAGACCTGTACTAGAATATGGCGAGACCTAGAATATGGCGAGACCTAGAATATGGCGAGACCTGTACTAGAATATGCATCTTCTGTATGGGACTCAACCAACAAAGAAAACATTGATAAACTAGAACAAATTCAGAAAAGGAGTTTACAGATTCATTTCTGGAGAATAAACAAAACTGACAAGAATAACACAATTAGTTAAATCATTAAACCTTGAAACACTAGAGGGTAGAGGAACCAATAGTAAAGTAGTAATTATATATAAATAAGTTAATTCTAATTTAGAAAGGCAACACAGAGATAACTTAATAAATGTCTCAGATAAACATAAGGATAAAAACACCTTTCTTATTCCGTATGCAAGAACAAACATACACATTTTTGTTCTTCCCGTCCAGAATTGCACTGTCTATGATGAGTGAGTCTGCGGCGTATGCTACGTCTCGGGTCGTATCTAGAAAATATAATTCACCAAGACAAGAAAAAGACGTGTGCAAATAAGCATGACCATTGACACTTGCACTATCTCTGAGCAAGTCTTCAACGCCGCGGGTCGTTTCTAGTTCATATATATTGCCCTTATTGTTAATTTCTTTAGGTAAAGTAAATATTATACTATGGAATTTTTATTTCAAATTCTTCTTATTTAACTGAACTGATGAAGACGTTTGCCCAAATATTGTTTATCCCATGTTCTCATATAAATAATAGTTACCAAAGGTAATCGTCTTCATATCTTAGCACATGTAATCATATGTTTTACCATATGTAACAAGTATTATAGTCTTTTGAGTTGTAACAAAATAAAATTTATTATATATATACACACTCAAAAATTCTTTTATCTTATCATTTTCTTTGTCAGCGTGTCATTTATCACTATGCGCTCAATCCTCTCCCATTTGTATATTTCTTTCTCTCTCTCTCTCTCTCTCTCTCTCTCTCTCTCTCTCTCTCTCTCTCTCTCTCTCTCTCTCTCTCTCCCTCTCTCTCTCTCTCTTTTACTCTCCTCGTTTTTTGTCTTTAAACCTACATATTAAAATGACAAACTGCTTGTATTTTGCCCCATAAGATCATTTTCCCCCCTAAGTTCATAACGTGACCAAGTAAAGATAAAAAAAAACATGAGTAGAGGAAATGTGTTAAAATGTTGATGCCAAATGTCTCGTATATCAACACAATTAAACATTTTAATTCAATCTTGATAAACATTGAAAGCTAATTACAATATTATGTAACATCTAGGTTTACATGTTAGCATTAAAAGAGACCAGTGGGATTGGCAATTACATTTATTTTCATTTATATGCTTAAGGTTGTTTTAATAAATTCGTCAACAGTATGTTGTGCCAATGTGATGTGGATTTACTTCGTGAGAAGATTTTTATTATGGCTTCACATGATTTTTATAACTATTATTACCAATAAAGATGTAATTTTTAAAAATCTTTTTTCGAACGATGTGGAATCGACAACGAGACTGAAATAAATGTTAACAACAAAGACTAGAATATTCTGTGTCTACGCTTATTGCATTCAAAAATATTTTCTAAGATTTTAAATTTTCTAACATATAGTTATTGAAATAATTTAAGAAAAACTTGTTTTGATTGTGTTAAACTTTAATAGAGTGGAAAAAAAACATCGTGTTTGTTATTGTCCTGTTTTATCAACTAATTTTTAAATGCTTATAAAACATTTAAACTTTGGAGATAAATTGACATGCAACTAAAGTCTTTTAAATAAAACGCGACTTTTCCATACAAGCTTAACAGTTATACATTGCATTAATTTTCTTTATTAAAATTTAATATACAGGGAAGCGTAGAGAGTTTTGTATTCAATCAGCAAACACTAAATGTTCGTCAGGACTTATTATAACGCCGAAAGTCACTCCGAATCTTCCTACCTGTACAGCAAAGTCAAATGACATGAAACAAATGGGTTTAAGATACTGGCCAATGGAACTACCGTAGCTTGTAATGGTTTTTTCAACAACTACTTGACCTCAGACATTGCGTGTGGCTCCAAGGGCGCTTTTTTATGTTGGTTAAGACTGTTGATAAGCTTAACATTCTTAGACATGAAGTCATCGCAGGAACAGACTCGTGGATAGGTCTCGATTACATCTTTAAGGAAGACCCTTATGTCTGAAATGAAGACCAACCTACCAGACCTAGACACATCTCTTCAAACCCGGTGGGACTAGAACAATATCATGTTTAAAAAAAATGATGCGTCATGTAAATGTCGGGGGTCAGCGATGGTCTCACCGATATCAAATTGTTCAAACCTGCTGTCGTGTGTCTCTGAAACAACAATGTGATTGAGCCTTTTCCAAACTACGTAATTTGCCATATTCTTGCGAGAAGCGATGGGAGGAAAATTTAGGGGTCAACAAAAAAAACAGGTCTTTTGAAATGCCTCTATTCAAGACCGTGTTCATGTCCTACAATATATTCTCAAGTGTTGACTCACTCTAATAATTATTATTTTTATGTCACTAGGATACGAAATGATAGCTCTACGATTGATATAGATTGATATTGAAATATTTGACAAAAAATAATCAGATCTCTCGATATAATTCACCATAAAAAGCACAAGCCGTTCTTTGCACCATCTATAAGCAAGTCTGCGGTGTATAATACGCCGAAGGTCGTATCTAGTTTAATTTAATAGTCAAAACGAAAATCTCATACCTTATTCTAAAATTTTCTTTTAGGCGTCTAAGATAAAAAGCGGAGAAATTCATGTTTATTTTTATGTATGTTGTTAACCAATTGTTAGTATTTAGTTGAAGTAAAATAGTTCTAAAAATGAAAAATCAATCATCTGTTTCAAAAATTGCATTTTAATAAATATTTATGAAAACATATTTTTCATCTTTGATTGTAAAATATGATTGTTTACTAATGGAATAGCTATGTTTAAACAGCATTTTTTTAAAATAAAAAGATAATTTGATAAAGCAAAAGCTAAGTATGAAACAAACTCATAGTTATTGATTGTAGTTTACGTCCTGAAGTTTTCCGGCTGATCTGGTAACCCTTTAAGGGCTAAGTGTTTATTTTATAATAACTTACAGACTCACATCACTCAGAGCGCTCAAATAGTGTTAAATGCAGTCGTATTTTTCCTCCTTTATTCATCAAGGATATGAAATTTATTATTTTGGATTTTTGCAAAAGGAGGTAAACCATTGGCGAGCAAGTTTTCGTTTACTATAAAATGTTGATTGCTTTGATAGCGGCGTGCAATTGTATTAGGATCATTTGTAAAGAGCGTATCTTAATAGTCAAATATTTTTTTATGTTATTGTTAAGCATTTGAAAGCAAACAATAAACATGTTTTTAACATTAAATTACATATTACTTTATGAAAACTTATTTCGAAATAGCTAGAGAATAACTGAGATATATATTACTTATACAACGCCATGCACTTGTGGCGCAAAAACAAATTCTATAAATATACATTTTATCCCTTGTAAATTTCATAAAAGATAAAATACTTCTATCCATGCATATGTTTTACAATTCAGTAATTAATATAAGATCAACCACCTACACGAAGGTAATTACACCTAACTGATTAACATGGGTATTACATGTCTTGAATATTTCTATTTCATTTAATATAACAATGTAATCAGCATTGACATGTAAACGTACTCATATCTCCGTTTTTACTAATAGGAAACAAAACACAGGCGTATTTGAATAACTGGGAGAGATAACTTGCTGCAAAACACTCTGTTCCCAATAACAAATCTTTAACTGAAAAAAAAATTGAAGGAAAAGAATGATAAAACATAGAATTACACGCTTCATAAACAGAATATAAAACTTTCTTAAACAAACTTTATTAATTTTTTCTCATGAAGACTTTATCAAACAAAATAAACCATAAATAAAACAAGGCAAACATGTTAATCATTAAATTAAATAGAACATTAAGCGACACAATACATTAAATAATTTCATTCTTTTCTTTTAGCTGTAATTAAAACAGAATTACACAAAAATGACATCAACAAATTTGATTTTTTTAGATTGACCATACAAGTCCCCTATTAATTGTAAAATACATTACTAGATATTGTTTCATCTAAATGAAATAAAATAGAGATTAAGATAGATTAATACAAAACATAAATGTAATACCTAAGTTCTGTTTCGATTCCGAAATATTTTACATCATCTTCCAAAATCTCGTTTGTAATTGAGAATGGCTTTCTGAAATATAAAAATGAAGTATGTTATAAAGTTATTCCTCAGGAAATACATACTTCAACAAATTATTTTTGTAACTTCATGCCTTTGAAATATTAAAAGTATTAAGCATGATAATGTGTGTACGTATTTGAATTCTTTAATTTACAAATAAATAAAAAGCATCATATATATATTTACGCTCAATTATGTAGCGGAACGCTGAGGGACATCACTCTGCTTTTTTTATAAAAAAATTGGATAATCATTTTAGTTTCCAGATTAACATTAAACACCCTCCACACTATTATTAATAATTAAACAATTTCATGCGGACGTTTGATAAGAGGTATTATTGGTGCAGTAATTTGGTGCGCTGCTTTCTAAAATTACTTTAAAAATCGTGTGGTGATTAGCACTGTAAAAAAATATTATAAACATACTTTGTGTACATTTCAGGAATATTTCGTATTTATCATATAAGGATATGTTACTTGGGCTTTTTCAAAAAAAAACATTTATAAGATACTTTGTGTACATTTAAGAAAGTTTAATATTACGTATTTATCATACAAGGACAAGTTAGTTGGGCTTTTGAAAAAGGTGGGCGCCTTAGGCGCCCTTAAAAAAGAGGGGCGCCGCAGGCGCCACGGCGCCGCAGCACAAACTAGTCATATATATATTTACGCTCAATTATGTAGCGGAACGCTGAGGGACATCACTCTGCTTTTTTTAAAAAAAAATTGGATAATCATTTTGGTTTCCAGATTAACATTAAACACCCTCCACACTATTATTAATAATTAAACAATTTCATGCGGACGTTTGATAAGAGGTATTATTGGTGCAGTAATTTGGTGCGCTGCTTTCTAAAATTACTTTAAAAATCGTGTGGTGATTAGCACTGTAAAAAAATATTATAAATATACTTTGTGTACATTTCAGGAATATTTCGTATTTATCATATAAGGATATGTTACTTGGGCTTTTGCAAAAAAAAACATTTATAAGATACTTTGTGTACATTTAAGAAAGTTTAATATTACGTATTTATCATACAAGGACAAGTTAGTTGGGCTTTTGAAAAAGGTGGGCGCCGTAGGCGCCCTTAAAAAAGGGGGGCGCCGCAGGCGCCACGGCGCCGCAGCACAAACTAGTGAGTTAATAATTTAACACGTCACACTTTATTAGAATAACTTGATAGAGCATGAGAAATAAGCAGGACGCGATGGCAATAAAAATACACATAGGAACTTGTTTCGTTTTAAAACAGGCCTCTTGAAGAAAATCTCATCCGCCAAAAAATATCACAATGTAAAATCGTATTTCTGTAAATATTGAGAGAAATACAATATTCACAAAAACAGATCAAGGAGAAAAAAGATAGGCATGCAAAAGTATGTGATTGGACGATGATATCGAAGATTTGACCAGCATATTTAATCGACTCCAAAATGACAGCACAGGACCGGGCCAAGTGACGTGAAATAGTGGGCACTAAGAAACGTTGCTCCAATGACCCAGCCACGTTTTAAGGGATATCATAGGAGACCGTATCCTACTTGTAACAGTCACGATATTGTTGTGAATACATTGTTTGAGCAGACAATAAGGTGACCGATTTCGGTGGCTGCGCGCGTGTGTGTGAGTTAAACTCGGGGTGGTCGGGGTAAAACCAATGAATCAAAAGTCAAATTTTACAGAGACCACGGACTGGTGTCTTAATTTTCAGTTTAGATTCACAGTTGAGATATTGTATAGTGACATATGGACCGACTCCACACGTCCCAATCAATGGAGCTAATGTAAATATTGTTTTGTATTACATTGCTGCACGTAGTAGGTTATGGATCAGTTGAATTTTCATTAAATTCCAGTGGACAGTAGAAGAATGTGACAAATGTGACACACATTTCCATTCAGTTACATATATATTGTTGAAATTATAAAATTTTGTCGACCGAAAAAGAAAATTAACAATCAAGAGGTATGTATTTTTCTTGCGTAATCAAAGTGAAGGAGAATGTTTTGATAGCCTTATAACAGACATGAAACTTTTAAAAAAGGCATGTGAATTGGGAAGTTAAATAGAGCTGCTGCTAAAGGATAGAATTGCGACTGGTGTAAAAATGAATACGTCAAGGCAACATTTCTTTGAGATTCAGAACTGAATCTGAATAAAGATAAAATATTTACAGGGATGCCGAGACAACGGAATGACATCTCAAGACGAAAAAGAAAATAATGTCCTATATGTCAATTCATGTTCCGCAGTGAAATCAACTAAATATGTGAAATCAAGTACACATATGTAAAAATTATCATTGTTCAAATTCCATGTGTAAATATCATGTCAAGAAACATAAACCAAGAAAATATGGCACAGAAAACGTACTGGTGTTTTGATCTACGATATTGTGCTACAGTCGTACTATATCACTATTAAATGTCTCAATGAATCATCTAAAACTACCATTTATTGTTCTTTGCACCATCACATTTTGACAAACAATTAATTCAAATCGAACTACATTTATATATTTAATTAGAATAACAATTATAAGTAGCTAATGTATGCCGTGGGTAGTAGTTAATAAATATTTTAGTACTAGTTTGTTTTAGGGTGCCTTTGGCGCCCATTTTATTTTCGCTCATTGTCTAGGTTGTGCTGGGGCGCCGTGGCTCCTGCGGAGCCCACTTCTTTTAACACACCTACGGCGCCCACCTTTTCAAAAGCCCAAGTAACTTATCCTTTACGGTAAATACGTAATATTCCTGAAATGTACACACAGTATTTTATAATTAACAATCCTCAAATCCTCTTTTTACATCGTAAATATGAGCTAAAACAATGACGTCATATAATTGTTTTTACAGTGCTAATCACCACACGATTTTTTAACTGCTAATGTTAATCTGGAAACCAAAATGTTTATGGTTTGAAGTCTATATTTTCAATTTTAAAAAAATCAGATTGATTTCCCCTAGCGTTACGGAATGAGTGATAATTGAGGGTGTTTATAAATAATATAATAGTCCAAGTCACTCACTCACTCACTCACTCATTGGATGTGGAACGCTGAGGAACGATGTACAACAGTCTATAGCAGTTAAAAAATCGTGTGGTGATTAGCACTGTAAAAAATATAAAATGACGTCATTGATTGATCTTATATTTAATACAAAGTGTGCATCAAAAGGTGTGCAAATTAACTACAAATTAAAGACGCGCTGTAAAAAAATATTATATGACGTCATTGTTTCAGCTCATATTTTTATTTTGGAAAATGGAAAAATGTAAAAAGAGGATTTGATGATGGTTAATTATTTAATACTTTGAGTACATTCCAGGAAGTTTAATATTTCGTATTTATCAAACAAGGACAAGTTGGTTGGGCTTATGAAAAAGGTGGGCGCCGTAGGCGCCCTAAAAAATTGGCGCCGCAGCGCCACGGCGCTGCAGCACATCCTAGTATTATAATATGGCTCATATTTTACGATCACAATTTTTCTTCTGGTTGAAACGTGAAGATGGTTAATTTTGTTTAAGTCATTTTCCTTCCTTATATAAAAAAACCCCACCTTTGCAACAGCGATTTCAATGTTCTTGAAAACTTCAGTTAAACTTATGTTAAATCATTCAACTCTTTACAAGTATCCAAAGTATTTAAATTTAGTTATAATATACTTTTCAGACTTACAAAGAACATTCGTAAAAAAATATAATTATTTAGTTTTTTCCTGTAGAATCATTACATTCGGGGTGTTGATCTCTTGTCTCGTAAAGTTACAAATACATTTTCTTAATATTACGCTATCGTAGATTGAATTCTTGTACTTATAATTTATTGTTATTTATTATTATATTTAATGTTACATTATATATAAATATATCTATATATATATATATATATATATATATATATATATATATATATATATATATACATCTCTAAATTAATTGTAAAAGAACTATTACAATATACTTTACAAGCCTTGCAGTAATATATATATATATATACTAGCGTACACCCGTCAAAAATGACGGAAGTTTTCAGCTGAAATCTATCTATTTTATATAAAATGCAATTTTTTTAGGTTGCCTATGGCGCCGACCTTTTTCAAAAGCCCAACTAACTTGTCATTGTTTGATAAATACGAAATATTAAATTTTCTGAAATGCAAACAAAGTATTTTATAATAGGAGTTGTAGGCGCCCCCTTTGTTTTTTTATTTTATAATTAACCATCATCAAATCCTCTTTTTACATTGTTCCCTTTTCCAAAATTAAAATATTAGCGATAACAATGACATCATATAAAATTTTATACAGCGCATATTTAATTTGCACACCTTTTGATGCTTTGGTGAAGTAATTTGGTTTTCCCTGCTTTCTAAAATTAGTAGCGTCACGGACAGACACTACATACGTGACATTGCAAATTCTATTTTTATTAGTCTATTACCCGTCTAAAATGACGGGAGTTTTCAAAATGGATATATTTCAGTTTTTGTAATTGTCCCTTCTGCCTGAAAGCCGCATAGTAAATAATCAGAAAATGTAGAGACCAAGAGAGAAAAATTAAATCTCTTTTCCACATTGAACAATTTTATGCGGACGTTTGAAAACAGTGGGTTTTTTTTGTTTTGTTTTTTTGTTTTGTTTTTTTGTTTTTTAGCAATATATTTTTCAGGGTTATTTTTTTTAGCGATGGGCTTTCTAAAATCTAGCGTTACGAACGGACATAGCAGAGTATATATTTTGATTATATATACGAATATATGGGTTATGAGAAAACCTCCAAGCTTAGGCTTCGCGTTATATAAGTTTGCATGAATAATAATGATATAATCATGATAATAGTAAATGCATAGTTAATTACACACAGCATAAAGTGATACTGCGGCAAAGAAATTTGAAGTTCGACGTATTAAAAAATTTTGTTGAGGAGTCAGCCGGACATTAACTTGCGGCATTGAATAGTGCGCACCAATCATGAGTGCACCAATAATACAGCACAGTGCGTTAAACATAAATTATGTGACTGTAATGTGATCCACATCACGCATATCTGTGATTTGAAGCCGTTTAAGCTTCATCGATGATTATGACTTGTCAGTTTATTCGCCCATTTGTCCATACATTATTACCACAGCATTTTCAAAACATGTAAAAAATAAACTTTAATTTTACACATGTTAATAACTATTTATTTTGCATGAAACGTAGTAAGCAAAGTTTGTCACAGGATAACAGAAAAGATTAACTTATCAACTGTTAATCATATTTACAATTTAATATCTACGTGTTAGTAATTCACATAAACGTTTTTATTGTTGTCAAGTCAGCACCTTTTCAAGATCTATTATGACTTGTCAGTTTATTATGCGCCCATTGGCCCATACATTATTACCTTTACATTATCAAAAACATGTAAAAAAATTGTAACTATTTACAAATATTAATAACAACGAACTATTTATTTTGCATGAAACCTTTGAAGTAAAGTTAAGCACTGGATAAAGAAAATATTAACGTATCAACTTTAATATACAAATTTTAGGAATTCTAATAAACGTTTTCATTATTGTCAAGTCAGCATCCCTTCCAGTTCTATATTAAAAACAAAGATTTTTTATTCAAAATTAGTCTAAGACACATTGAAATATTACTTGTAAATAACAGTAAAAAAAACTATTGTGGGGAGGAGTCCGTTTTTATTTTTAAACATACAAATATGCAATCTCAAAGTGTATAAAAGAAAAACAAACGCTAAACTGAAGCATACATTGACAAATTTCATTTTTAGTAATAAATAATGGCTTTGTAGTTCAAAACGCATCGAAATTTGACAACTGAACGACAACCAATTGTAAATTTCATAAACAGAAAAACGAATGTTATATGTTAATATAGAAAATGAAATTTATAATTACGTACGTAATATTGACATGGACACATACACAAAAACGGACATTTAATATAAAAAAAAATATAAAAAATATTAATCACATCAAATAAAACATTGTTCTTTTTACTTCGTTCCCTTCACACATTAATAAAAGCTCCAATAATTACGTCACGTCACAATATTTTATGGCGAGCAACATATTTTGTTATAATCTCGAAAGCAACTTTTTATTTTTTTTATCGGGAATTACCTCGCATAGCATAGGACTGACTTACAGACACTACTGACTTGCGTGACAATTGCAAATGATATAGCTTTAATAATATATATTTAATATCAAATAACCATTTTCCACAACTTTCTATTAGATTAATATTATAATGTCTTCCGCCATTGAATTAAAGGATATTCCACTTATTTTTTTATTTTTAAAATATTTTTTTTCAAATTTAATATATTATTTAGATAATTTGAATAATTTTGATTTGGTTTTTATCAACCAATACAACAACCTGTAACATTTCTTCCCAGCCCAAGTTCACTTGCCGAAGCTGTCTAACATGACGAGCTTTGCCACTCACTTGACCATCAAATTACAATTGTAATTTAAATCAGATAACGCTATCAAAATACTTTTCACGAAACAGATCTGTCGTTAATTGTTATAAAATTTCAAAGAAATGTCCTAGGTTGAAATGTGTGGAAATGTAATAGGGATTTGGGTTTGATAAATAAAAAAAGACGTTTGTATGGGGTATGGTGCGCTTGGAAGGTATTGTGTTTGAGAAAGGAGATGGGTTTAGCATGGAGTGTGTTAACTTGTGTTTACGAGGATGCGATGTTTTTGGATGGGGCTTATAATTGTATAATGGGATGTGATTTTGTTATGACGTGTGTGTGCGAAGATGCGTTATTTTTTCTGGGGATCGGGCTTATGTTGGTATAAGGGCATGTGATTTTTTGATTTAGTGATGTCGTGGGTGTACAAAGATGCGATGTCTTTGGATGGGGCTTATGTTGGTATAAGGGCATGTGATTTTGTGATTTAGTGATGGCGTGTGTACAAAGATGCTATGTCTTTGGATGGGGCTTATGTTCGTACATGGATGGGATTTTGGAATGGATCGTGTGCGATTTGCGTATCAGGATTTTGTTTTAGTTAAAGATATGCGTAGATTATTTGTTCCGTGTTGATAAGTGTGTTAAGGATAGTGAATGTCCTGCCCAACAAGGTAAGCACACATTAATATTGACTTACAGCTTTTTGAAATTTGAAAGAATGCTACGCACTTCAGAATTATCGGGATATCCAGTGACCGAATAGAACGACAAATCGAGGTCCGTTAGTGTTCTTTGGTAGCAACGCAAATGACGAAGGAAGGTGATAATCTGACGAAATGACATCAAATTTTCAAAAAAGGTTAATATTATTTTATTTGCAAATTGTTAAATGCGTTACGTAAACATTAACTCAATTTATTTTATTTTTCGTGGAAAACATTTAAGTAATTATGATATTTCTTTGACTAGGGGTCATGTTCGTCAAGAGTCATGCCGTGAAAGCAGATGAAAGCTTGTGCATTATATTTATATATTAATATTACTAGCAGACCCGTCGCGCGTACCAAAGATCTCAGTAAAAATGAATAATCTTAAAGAAACTAATAAGTGGTATGTTTTTAAAAAAAATTATACCAGAAACCTTCCCGAAATTTTGAAGAAAAAAAAAGAAAGTCCAAGTTTCGTAGCAAACGGATAAAAAAATTACTAATTAAAAAGCTTACAAACGAAGATACGATATTAAGAGCCCCGGCCCGAAAAGAGGGAAACTTAAATTTTGTTAAATTGCCATTGTACTCAAGCTATATTCTCAAATCGTGTAAAATTGAATGGGGAATACAATTATTAACGTTCAGTAAAAAAGACATTTGGGGCCCAGCTCCGAGGTAATGGACATTAGGAATTCAGTGCCCTATAGCAGTGGTTCTCAACCTGTGGTCCGCGGACCACTAGTGGTCCGTGGAGATGAGCCTGGTGGTCCACGAGGAAAGGATGAAATTTTAATTTTTAAAATTAAAAACATGAAAAGGCATAAATGTTGTCTTTTTAAAATATATTGATTAATTTTAATCACTCAATGGCGATAGCATAGCGCTGAAAATAAGTTGTTTTTATTCTATGTTTACTTTTAGCTATAACGGAAATCACATGATGTCACACTAGATTCTAGAATACAATAGTTGTTATATTGACATTCAGAAATAATTTTTTGAAACCATTGAGTAAATTAGCGTTTAGCTAATATTACAATTATTAAAGTAATAAATTTATTAAACTGATTAAACACATGTACATTTCTAATAAAGTAAACAAGAAAACAACCGAACATAAGAACAACAATGATTCCTCAGACTCATCCTCACAATCTATGTGTAAATCAATTAAAATTCCGGAGAGCAAAAAAGACGAATTGCTTGTCATTAAATACAAAGGTATGATGAAGAATATTCTCGCTTTGGGTTTGTATGCATCATTGTAAATAATCAACTCAGATCAGAGTGTGTAATATGCCCGAAAAATTCTTGGAAATGAAGCGATGAAACTTGCAAAAGTCCGAAGACATCTTAAAACTAATATTAATGTCTGCTCGGAGAAACCATTGGAAAACTTTCTGCGTGAAATATGGTCAGAAGTCCTGCATACGACTAGCAACCAAAGTCAATGAA
Source organism: Ampullaceana balthica (assembly GCA_944989445.1). Taxonomy (NCBI): domain Eukaryota; kingdom Metazoa; phylum Mollusca; class Gastropoda; family Lymnaeidae; genus Ampullaceana; species Ampullaceana balthica. Next base: position 589,012 of record CALYLW010000393.1, read on the forward strand.
AACGCTTTGAGAGCATCATTTTTGGTGGCTATACGAGTTGCACATGCTAAAAATCCTGGTATCTAGGGGGGTAGGTGTTTAGCATACTGTTTGAATTACGTGAGGATGTGATAGTTTCTTGGGGAAGAACAAACCAAATTTTATTGACAATTTGAACGATAACTCATAGGTTGTTCTGACTTAGTTGGCTGAGATTTTCGAAGAACTGAAAAAAAAATTCCTATCTGCAAGGAAAGCAGACATATTAAATTCCTCTCAGTAACAAAGTGTCTGCTTTTATGAAAAAGCTAGACCTTTGGAAAACAAGTTTATGGACATGATTGAGCTATTGTATGAATTTACTCATAAACCAGAAAATGCTCAAATCTCTAAACAACTGTTGATAAATTTGATTTCTGACCATATTCAATCATTGCAGGATCAATTTAACTTCTAATTTGGTGATTTGAACATTCAGAGTTTTTCGTTGGTTTCCAGTCCGTTTGTTGCACACATTGACTAATTAAATTTACTACCATCGAATTTAAACCAATTCATAGAACTGACCAGCGATACTACATAGAACTGACCAGCGATACTACATAGAACTGACCAGCAATACTACTTTCAATATGTTGCATCAGAAAGTAAGCTTGTTAAAATTTTGGAGTCAGACAGCTTTGAAATTATGTGTTACCCTTTCCATCATCATATTATTGGAAATGTGGATTTTCTGCATTGGTTACAATTAAAACAAAACATAGTTCCCGACTTGAAGTTGAAGAAGAACTACGATGGAGTCTTTCTAGCAGTACACCTTGTTTTGGTGTGCTGTGTTCAAATATGCAAGCTCAAGGCACGCACTAAATAAACTAATGTAGCAGTCTTACTAATACTATCTACTTTTTATGACTTATAGTAAGCAATAAGAATTGAATAATACTATAAGTATAAGACTAGTATAAGTGATATTTGTTCGTTACAAAAAAAAGCCATTACAATCTGTTTCCATTCAATATTGTTTTTTGAGCACGCAAATCGTAGCATTTAAGTATAGTTTTATATTTATTAACTTACATGTATACTAGTAACTAGCTATGTATAAAGTATATTTACATGTACTTTCCAGCACTGCAGTAGCACAATATTTAGTAGTGGTCAGCGGCTAAGTCACAATTTTTTCAAGTGGTCCTTGAATCCCAAACGGTTGAGAATCACATCCCTATAGTAATTTAATATAGGCTCTTAAGTTTTTATATTCTAATTGTGGTCAAAATCCAGTCATTTCTCGTTTTCTAACGCTTAAACTAATTTTTATATAGCTAATGTATGGAAAAAACGACATTATGGGGCTCCCGTGTCCATTTGGTGAAAGATATCAATTTTAAAAACCTGTTCATTTTAATTCAGTTTCATCGTGAATATATTTCTCTATATTGTTAAAAAGTAAATGGGAAAAATATCTAAAATATGTACGAAAAAAAGACATTTGGGGTCCCCGGCCCCAAAGAAATTGATATTAGAAGTTTAGTGCCCTTAATTATTTTAATATGGGCTAACAAGTTTTTGTATACAAAGTTTGGTTAAGACCCATTCATTTACTCAGTAGCTAAAGCATAAACTAATACTTATATAGCTCATCGAAGCAAAACACGACATTAAGGGCCCCAGGGCCCATTCAGGGCAAGATATAAAGTTAAAAAACTGTTCAATTCAATATGGATAATAATTGATACATTTATCATTATTTTACAAGATCATTAATAATTGAATTGGGGAATAAAATCTTAAACTTTTAAGAAAAAATATATTTTTGGCCCCAAGCCCCAAAGGGGTGGCCATTAGAAGTTAAGTGTCCTATTGTATTTTAATATTGGCTATCATTTTTTTATATCCAAAGTTTGGTTAAGAACCATCAATTTACCCAGTTGATAGCGCTTAAACTAATTTTATAGGGCTCATATAAGCAAAAAATGACATTATGGAACCCCGGCGCGCCATGGGTGTTAATTGAGAAAAACAAAAGTTTCCAGTTACCATCGCGGGAGCGTACTCAACAGTCTGAAAAATGTTCATGACGATTGGATGAATGGTTCAGTCAGCTATAAAGGACAAGCAAACTCACACACACGCACAGACATACTTTCATTATTGTAAATATAGATATATATAGCCCTATTAACATATTTTTTAGGTATATTAACATTTTATATTGGTATAATAACATGTTATATAGTTATACTTATATGTTATCAGTTATGTGGATTTCAAAGACGTTCCCTCACGTTCCATTGACTCTAAATTGTCACATCTCAGAAACACGATCTAAACATCAGCATTAAATATCATTGGCAAAAAATCCCACAAAAACATGGACTGGTTTGATGAACACTGAGATGAGATGAAATTTGTCACTAAAGTTAAAAGAAAAGCTCTTATGGCCTACAAGTAAAAGCCTACAACCGAATGGGTTCATGCCTGTGACGATATTTATGGAGATAAAGTCATCTGCGCACTGGAACTGGGTAGAACAAAGGGGAACTCACTATTGTCTGACCCGAAACCATCAACAATGCGACGATCTGACCTGATTAGGTATGCACCGGGATCATGTGACGGATCACAATTAAAAGCCAATCAGAAAAGGGGTGAATATATTACCCATCGGGTATAAAGGCCAACGCAACACAGAAATCACTCTCGTTTCCGCCCAAGACGTCAGCAGATTGTTGTTCCAGTGTGACCATATTTATAACAACTATATCTGCATCCATCCTTGTAGTGGAAGGGCCGACATTATTCTTGCTGACCAGAATCCATGTAAGTAGAACTCTAGCTTTGTTTCCCTCGTATTTATGTATATATTTCCTGTAATTATCTAAATGTTAACCATTTTATAATGCCGTGTTGAAATTATTGGAATATGTTAACCCCATGATCGCCGTACGGGGCCACGTGCGATGTTTAATTATCCCACGTTTATTTTCTAACTAATGTGATTACACGCGCTCCGTCAGATAGATGGATCGAGTTATATCTATGTGTACTAAATACCCTTACTATATTTACCTCAATCCACTTAAGAGGTGTCAGCAAGGTAGATCTGCACCAGTGGTGGTAGAAATGAGGTCTTAATTTCAGTCTCGTGTTATGTAATGTATTCGATGATAATTTGCTTATATGAATGTATTTTGTTCCCCTTTTGGCACCCTGCTCCGAAGGCTCGGCAGCCAGAAAGGAGGATTAAAACAGACCAAGTGGAGAAACTACCCATGTATGTTTTTCTATTTTTAGTCTGGCTTCTGGGCATCAGCTAGTACCTGATACATCGCGAACTCCTTACGGCAGTCCCGCCCAGAAAGAAGTGTCGTTAATACTCAGGACCAAGAGCTGGACCCAAGGCTGTCTCAAGCGACTTGGATCTGACACCCTACCTCATCCCTGCACCGATCGACAGGACCCTGAGGAGGACAACTCAACTGCTACCAGTTATTACGTCTAATGTAAACTGACGCCGACAAACGCACACTGCGTATGTCGAAGCCTATACGTGTAATTACACTACACGTGCAGAAGCCGGTTATTCACACTTCCGTGATCACCGAAGTCACCTGGACCCATAGGTGAAGCAGCCTACCGAGCCCAAAGAATCGCACGGTTCAGCTAGAGGGAACCTGCAGAACCAACTACACACGTCAGCACTGACGAAGCCGTGGGTAGGGCTGAAATTCCAAGCTGAACGCTTCATCGCACACAGCTGCGGAGAACAGCACACACTGACCATGGGAGCGTGCAGAACCAACCGCCACACCGAGCGGGGCCTACACGACCCAATTGCATTTAAGTACCCACACTATAATCACAAGATTACAAGGCATAGCCCTAATGATGATAAAGTTAGGCCAAAGAAGGGACAGTTAATTTGTTGTATCACGATTATCATTTGTAACCAGTTTCCACTGTTGTATAAATTGTATAAATAAATGTATTGTTACATTTTTCACCCCTTTGGTCTGTTGATTATCGATTGCAAGAGATCACTAAAGAATATGCGTGTGAGCGGGAAGGTGATAACTTAAATATTACACCCCTAGACAACTTGCCAAACCTAGATACACATCTTTCTCACAACAATGCCTAAAAAATTAAAGGTGCATGCCCAGAAAGGTGCACGTCAATGTGCCAATACCTACTGGCTTAGTCTCTGCTCCAGCATACAGTCAGCTGCAGACATGAGCAATACCAAAGACATGTATGAAAATATTAAAAAAGAAACTGGCCCTGGACGTCAAAGGTGGTCGTCCTAAAGTCCAATACTGGAGAAATTATCAAAGACAATGTAGCGAAGCTAAAACGGTGGATTGAAAACTATTTAGAACTGTATGCAACAGTTACCACTGTCTCAAGCGCCGCTCTAGTGCCCACACAGCAAGATCAGAGCAAAGCAATTGACTGCATAGCTTGTGGAAAAGCCCCTGGGAATGATGGCACACCATCAGAAGCTCTAAACAGTGGCAAGAGAGTTTTACTCCAGCCCTTCAGAGAGCATCTGTCCCTCTGCTGGGAGTAGAGATACATCAATCAGGACCAAAAGGATAAAATTATAGTGAAATTATACAAGAACAGGTTGATAGAAGCTACTACAATAACTATCACGTGATTTGACTGCTTAGTATCGTAGGAAATTCATTTGCCCGTGTCATACTAACACGATTACAGAGTTTAGCCTCTCGAGTTTATCCATATCCCAGTGTGGTTTTCGGGCTGGTCGTCAATATTCCCTATAAGCTGCGCGGCGGTGCAGAGAGCTGACCGATGAGGCGCAGCAGTTTGGAATTACCGCAAAAGCAAATTTGGTAAAATAGTACCCAAAAATACCGCACTCTAAATGTGTGCCATCCGGAGTGGACAGCCCCACCGCCCCCCCCTCCCAGTTACGCCACTGGACCTCATAAATGGAGAACTGGCATCGGGAAAGATGAATATAGGTCGCCCTTGGTTCCAATTTAAACATGACTGCTAGAGATACATAAAAGCAGTCATTATAAGCACAAGTAACTGGGATTATAAGTCAGAACACCCATCTACGTGACGCACAGTTGTCGAAGAGGGCATTATAGTAGCCGAAGAGCTAATGATGGAGGAGGCTACAGATAGAAGAGCTAGGACAAAAGCCAAAACATTGGATAGCACAGAACTCGTTTAAAGAGACAGAAGGATGCCGATGATTATACTAACATGATATATAGTTATAATAATTAAATAACCCGTAAAAAAGTTTTGACTATAAATCCATTATATATGAGATATAGCTACAAGTAGTGATTCTGTTCAAACGCGGCAAACTTTTACAGACTGAAGCTGAGTGAACTCTCCTTGGTGTAAGACAAGAGATGTTGTCATCGATGGCTTGCGTGAACTCAAGTGACACGCAGATGTAAATAATGGCAGACGGCTACATATATATGCATTAATTTAATTACGGTACAATTTTGATACAATGCATTTTTAGGTGATGCGAGTCGATGTGCAAAATTTCAGCTTGATAGCATCATGGGAAATGGGTCATTTTATACTTTTGTTTTTCAGCCGCGAACACATGACAGACAGACAAGATTTTAAAGTTATTATAAGGGATTTAAATCACAAAAAATAATTTAAAGTTTAATTTTTCTAAAAAAATCTCGTGCGCTCTCATGGCGTGCCCAGGATTCAAGAAATTCTATAAAGTCATGGATTTCTTTCCGGGGCATAGCTTTTTGTGAGTCCACCCAGCTCTAAATGGGTATATGTTACTAGTGAGAAAAAAAGGAAGCTGAGTATTGTGCCCTTAAAGCAAAGGTCTGTGAACGCTGCGCTACTTGCCAAGACAGGTATGGTCTATGCGTTCTTTATCACAATGTAGGACCCAAAAACGGATAAACGGGCAAAAACTCGAAGAAGTCTCCACCTTCAAGTATCTAGGGGCCATAATATCCGACGAAGGCTTAAATCCTGAAATTCTTGCGAGAGTAGCCCAAACAATGGCAGCATTGAGAACATTAAAGCACATCTGGCAAAGTAAGAAGCTCTCCCTGAGATCAAAGATCCGGCTAATGCGCTCTCTAGCGATGTCGGTCTTTTTGTATGGTTGTGAGGCTTGGACGCTCACTGCAGACCACCAAAGAAGAATCAATGCGCTAGAGATGAGATGTTTCAGAAAGATATTGAACATCTCCTACACAGCGCACATCACAAACGAAGCGGTCCGCAACACAATAAGTACTGTCATTGGCCCCTACGAGGACCTACTCACATCAATTAAGTAGAGGAAATTACGATGGTACGGACACGTGACAAGAAGTGGATGTCTCGCAAAAACCATATTACAAGGCACAGTCCAGGGAGGAAGGAAAAGAGGCAGACAAAAGAAGAGATGGGAGGACGATATCAAAGTGTGGACCGGCCTGTCATTCAGCGACTCTCAAAGGCCAGCACAGGACCGTGACAAATGGCGTGTGTTAGTGAGCAGTTCACGATGGTGCCCCAAGTTCAAGTTCAAGTTCAAGGACGCAAAATCCCTGTGTGCCAGGCAGTGAGTCTTGGAAGACCTACGCCAAGCAAACAAAGCAGCTCAACAGCTTCCACTTACGATGCTTGCACAGGATTCTGCACATCAAGTGGCAGGACAAGATCACCAATGTCGAGGTTCTCAGAAGCATTCATATGCTGAGTATTCACTCAATACTGAGTGAGAGGCGCCTGCGATGGTTGGGTCATGTCCACAGGATGAGCTCGGCGCGCATTCCAAGAGCCTTGCTTTACGGTGAGCTGGCAACTGGTATGAGGAAAAGAGGTCGCCACTGCTTGCGCTTCAATGACGTCTGCAAAAAATACACAACACTGGCGCAGATAGATCATAAAACGTGGGAGACCATTGCCGAGGAGCGCACCTCCTGGCAGGCAATAGTGCGTGAAAGCATTCAAGTCGTGGAAGCATCCCTCACAGCCAGGAGTGAGGAGAAAAGGGATAGGAGAATGGGGAAGGGGGGCAGAGGAGCAGGAGTAAACGCCATCATCCCATGAGGATGGACGGATGCCATAGTAATAGTAGGACGCAATAATTTTCTGAATATAATGAGTGTCTGTAACAGACATTATTTTTTCAGGATTTAATTGCAATATATCTGAATAATCAAAGACATTTTTAAAAAAAATGTTCCCTTATTAGCTGACAATGTACAATTTATGCCAGTAAAAAATATTTGAATCAAAACGTGGATATTAGTTAGATATCAGTGACTTCAGAGAAATACTTGGAAAAGTATTAAACAAAATTAAATTACTATTTAACAAGGACTCATTAAAAATAAAACTAGTCATCAATGTTTCCTTTAAGGTTCGTTGGTGTGTGTGAAAAGTAAAACAAAACTCGTGCGAAAAATTGCACAGTAATAATGTTTTGTGCAATATTTTACAAAATATACTGTGTGGTCGTTCTAAACTGCTGCGTGGTGTCGGTTAGATATCTGCGCGGCCCTGCAGCCGAGAACTTAAAGGGAACATTGCTAGCCATCTGAAATGAAAAATAAACAACTTAAACTGAAAAACACTGTCATTGCTCGAGTGTCAGTTTCTAGTGATGGTGTAACAACTTATGGATACAAACCTAAAAAAAACCCACACACTTCCATGCATAAAAAACACGCTTAGCTTTAAATATGGCTTATATACCTCGAATTCCGATATACTTTCAGAACCTGGATCCCATTCTAATTTGTATAGTGGAATGGCTGGGGGTAAAACAGCACGAACTTGATTTTTATCCAATGTGTTCGAAGATCCGCCGGTTATCTCCACACTCAATGCTGGGTGAGTCCTAGCCAAATCCTGCCACGCCTCGTTACTCACCACAGGGGCTGGAGGAGGGAAGATTACAAAAGGTCTTTGTTAGAAATCTGTTAGAACAAATGTGGCCTTCAATATTTCGTGCCCGTGAGCCATTGTGTTTTTTTGTCTTCAAAATTACTAGTTTACTTATAGGCTGCAGTTACACACGTTATAAGTGCACTCTGCGGACAAGTTTACAGAGTGCGTATATTTGCGTTGTGTGTAAGTTAACTTGGTGTGAATGATTATGTTATGTGTGTTTAGATTGTGTTTATTTATACACGCTGTGCACGCTTTACAATGTGTATGATTAAATGTACACTTTTTACATAAAATTCATTTTATATATTGTGTATGTTACTCATGTGCATTTTAATTTAATATGTATATTTACATAGTGTTGATGTTTATATGTTGTGTATACTGACAAAATATGCATGTTTACTTAAAGTATACACAACATGCATATCGACATAATGTGCCTGTTTACATTGTGTGCATGTTTACACAATGTGCTTGTTTGCTTAGCCTGCAAGTATACATAGTGCGTTTGTTTACATCAAATTTTATGCGTGAATCTACAATTCCATGACACCTTTTTAACACCCTTACATCGGGATTCTCCCCATGCTAACAACAATCCCTTCATTGGTAAGTTTTTTTAACAGACTTAAACTGCTCTTTTTATGATCTATAAAATTATTTCAACAAAGATTGGGAAAAAAATTGATAATTCCAATAGAAATCTATTGGAAGTCGCATTTTATAATACAAAACATCACTGAGCATTAAGAGAGATAAGGATAAAAGATTCATTTTCATGATTTACGATTATATGTTGGAAACATATAAAGCAAAAATAAATACCTTTCTCGGAAAGACTCCGAAGCTTAACGACTGCAAGGTATGGACATCGTCGACTCCATTGTTTAATTAAATCATCCGATAACCATTGTGAACTAAATTTTATGTAAACTAAATTGTAGAATCTCTGAAATTGCGTAGGGAAGAGAATATTGAGTTGGATGTGGTTGAAATTGTAACATGTTCTATTGGATATGTTAGAGAAAAATATATAAATTAAAATAATACAAATTAACCAAATAATCTTATAGAAAGGAAAATGAAAAAAGACATTAGAAGTCAGATGGTAAATATATATTTTTGACATTTATAAATTATTATTAGTCACATGTGATAAGTAAATTTTGAACTCCACAATGAGTATATATTTGCTATATCACACCAAAGCTATAATTATCAGTTGGAATAACTAACAATAACGAGAAAGTTACTTATACGTTTGCATAGATCACACGTCAAACAAAAAAATAAATACTTGTTTTTCTATTAGAGAGCCCTCAAGTACAGCACCCATTATGGTATATCCCGAAAGTTTAAAACAAGTTACCCGGGGGAACAGTTTGCCAAGCTGAGGCAGCAGGGACAGCCACAAAACAACAACAAAATGATTATATTGTAGGGCCCAACTGGAAGTACCGAAAAGGGTAATAAATACGCTATAAGGTAAAAAAAATAAAAAAAAACCAAAAAAAAACAAAAAACCACAAAAACAAACATAACAACAAAAACAAACAAGCTGTTTCAGGAACAATAAACACAGTTGGGCGTTACTTAACATATTGATATTCTTTTTTTAAAGAAAAAAATCATTGGAAAATTGTATCAATTGTTAAATTAAACATTTCTCAAGATGAAGAAGTAATATTAAAAGAAATTTTAATTTTGACATTCTTATTTTACTTTAAATTTTGGAGACAGAAAAATTATATTATATCTCAAATTTATCCTTCTATTCAATATTCATGTTGTCTGTCAAAATTAACGTTAAATGACCTTTAGTTCCTCTGTTATGGGACGAACACGCTGAAATGGAGTCCGAACCGTGCAGAAGTCGTTCAGACAGAGTTTTTGGAGTGTTGAACCACTGACATCAGCCAAACTTTTTAACAATTCCGCACCATACACCCGGTCAAACGATAACAAATTTATTCGAAATTCCTTTTTTTAAATTAAAAAAAAATTAGTTGATTAAAGGATTAAATGAAAACGACTAAAAACTAAATGAGGATGAAATAATAGTACATACTATGTCGCTAAATTTATTCTGAAATTTATAACAGGATATAACATATATATATATATTGAAATTTCAATTTTAAGAAATGTAAATGGCGAATAAATAAAACGATATTTTCTCTTTGCACAGGAAATAAATTGTATCTGTAATATGTAAGTTCATGGAACGTTAAAAGGCCCTAAAAACATTTCCTAACTAAAATTGCAATAAGTGTAAGAAACTAATTTGCTTATTGCTGACTTCTAAATTTGGCACAAAAAAATAAATTAATCTGTAGTTATCGTCAGCAAGTCTTAGCAATACATTCCTTACTTTTAAATTATTTTGGTTCTGGATTAGTTTGATTAGAGGCTCTATAAAGTGTTTTTCTTCGCTGTTGATGACAAAAATATCCATACGGATTGTATTAAGTTTGGACTTATACAGAAGTTTTGACAACTTTGAGAAGTCTTTGAAATTTTGAATTGATGCCTCATCAATAATAATCTTTACATCTTGCAGATACATTGCGAAACTTTTTGCAAAGCCGATAGCTTGGGTACCTGATGGAAAAGATGTTTGAGAAAGCAAAATGAAAGCCTTAAGGTAATTATGTATGAGAAAAACATGTAACCTTCAAGTGCCGTGGGATTTATGGAAAAAAAAGTACCACACTTCGGACGTATTCCTAGTTTGTTTTCCTTATCTGTTTTAAGCCAAAAGCTGATAATACATATAAATAAAAATGAAATTTTATGATTTAATTTGAAGTCATGTTATTAAAGTCCATTAGATTAGCTGGTGTAACAAAATCTTTCAGGGATTCATGTTTGGAGAGGCCTTAATAAAAAAACAACACAAAAAAAAACAACAATAAAACGAACAACAACAAAAAAACAGAACTTAAATTTAAAAAAAACACGTAAAAAAACAAGTTTTTGACTATACATCCTTTATGTACGAGACGTAACTGAATGAATGTTCATTATAATACGCAGCGCAAGACCATCCAAAAATACAAAATTGTAGTTATGTCTCGTAAAACGTGTTTAATATAATGCGCACCGATCAGGAATATGTTTATAAAAAATGTTTTCAATAAAATACGCACCTTATTGCGCGACAGAAAGGTAGTTCAATATAATACGCACCGCGACACTCTTTCTCCAAAATTTAACATGATACATAGGGATAAATAAAATAATCTAAAAATTAACTAATTTAATTACAGTACATGCGATCGATCTGAAATGTGTTTATACATCGTTTTTATCATCGGCACGAAACTGCCTGCAGAATTTCAGCTCGCTAGCTTCCGAGGGCGTGGGTTAAATACGATCCAAAATTATGGCGACAAGCAAACAAGCAAGCAAGGGCTCAAACAAGCAGACACCACGAGTTAATATAAAGGTTTAAAAAATAAAAAAAGAAGATTCCAACGCGTCTTTCTGCATCGTATTTATTCTTTTAATTTTCGTCTCCCTGGATATGTTTCGCTTTTAACTTTATGTCAAAATAACCCTAAAAAGACTTCATGTATTTGATCTTACACATCAACTCTTATAATGAAGTCCTTTCAATATATCGCCTATATCAGCAATTTATAACTTATCAATAGTGTGACAGGATTGAAAAGAAAACTTAACTTTGTTTAAATGTAGATAGAAATTTACTGTGTTGTTGTTGAATTTCATTTGAAGCAGCGTAAAAGCAAATTAGGCGTAACGAATGGCATACGCAAGCATTAAATTAGACAAAGGAATTAATGCCTTTGGATCTTTGACTTAATCTACCCTATTTTCTAGCAATTAAAGTTTAATATTTTTTACGTTTGACCTCTTCTGGCTATTATACTTAATCAAAAACAGTTCTTTGAGCATTTTCATTTTTGTTTTGATGAATACTTTGAAAACTTCTGCTTTCAGAATTTTTAACGTTACAAATTGCAAAAGTTTTCTTTCTTTTTTATCATAGTGTAAGTTCTTTGGAGCGATATCGAATATGAAGAACAAATATATTTTTTTTTGTTACTTAGAGCAGGGGCGGCAACATGGGGCTCGTGAGCCGCATGCGGCTCTTTCAATGACAAGGTGTGGCTTTCTAGTTCCATGCGCAAATGTAAATAATTATATTTAGTGCTGGCACTGATTAAAAAAATAAGTTTTCGATTAATCAGGAAAAATAATCGATTAATGGATTAATTTCGATTAATTATATTTTTATAACGCATGTATAAATTCCGTTAAGTTGCGATTCATTATTTCGAGAAATCGGTTAAGTCGCGGTAAATCCATGACTCTCAAATTTTGAGACGTAACACAGCAAATTCGTTCTGCTATGCAAGAAATAAGGAAGAAAAACCTTTTCGTTTACGTATGCATGTCTGAATAAATAAGAATAAAATGAAGGAAAAGTCTGTAAGTAACACAAAATTTAAATTATTAATAAATTGCAAAAAAGAAAATTGAAATATTTTCTTCAATTTTTGTCGAATTTTAATCGATCAAATTAATTTTAATCGATTAAAATTGTATCTATTAATCGTTAATTTCTGAATGCTTAATTATATTATTTTATTTCAAAACCCATGTTAGTGACTCTTTAAAAACTGGAAAATGTTATAAATTGTAACCTTTGTCTCTTCCCTTCAAAAGGTTACCGACCACTGACTTAGACTTAGAGGTATTTTTGGTGAATTTTATTTCCTATAACAGTAATGAGCAAATATTTAAGTTCACCAGATCTAGAACGTGATTTTAGACTCCATCAATAAAGTTATACAAAATGTTTAATCCAAGACAGTCATATTACTCTACCGCTGATTTGATGCTTAGGTTTGAATATAAAATTATCGGCCAAATTTGTACTGCTATCCTGGAACACAGGGAACTCAATAATCCTCTTCTTCCATAATTTAGGATCTTGGAAGCCTTGGTACCATCCACGGCAAACCTAAAAAAGAGAAAAAAAACTGAATGAGGAAATTGATATATGTGTTGAATAATAAATGCAAGATTGATAATTATGAGAGAAGAAACACAGAGAATAAAATTTAAAAGACTTTATTTGCTTCACACAAGATGAATTATGCAAATAACACAAAATTTTATATATATATTAACAACATTGGTAGAAACATATTACGTAATTTTTGTAGCTATTTTAATGGAGGTCTAATAATTGATTATCGTAGCAATTGAAGAATTTTTGAAACTATTAAAAAAAAGACAGCCAGAAGATTAGTAACCACAACTGCAATCACTTGAATGGAATGCACACGGTCAGAAACTTTAAAGGAGAATCTAAAAGACAGCAACGTGAGTATTACTTGAGTAGTATCCTTAAGGGTGTGATTGATACAAGAAAAATTTTACTCAATAAATTATAACCGATGAGCTAGAATATACAGGATAAATTTTGTGATAATTGAACATAGTAACAACAAGACACAACAGTCGTTACCAGTGCCGCTGAAAACCTATCCCTATCGGATAGAATTTCAAAAATGTTCCGTAAGGCCGTAGCTGGGAGATTCGCCCATGTTTCTTGTTCAGCTGGGTTCTTGTGGGCCCTTGTTCGAGGAGAATCTCTCGGGTCTTCACAATCTACACTCCTCCTCTGTCTTTTTGAGGGCTGCATTCTATTTAAACAAACAGGTCTTGTTTGAAGCAGGAATGTTGATCAAATCGGAGATGACAAAATGCGAGATCATGCCTTTCGTTTAATGTTAAGTTTTAAAACCATGTTACTTATTGGGATAGAGAAAAACGAGCTGAATGACAATGACCGGTGGTTTTCAAGAAAGTCAGTTTTAAATTTCCGGGTAGTAAAGTTTTAATTATTACTTCTTCCACCTTTTTGAGGAGTGGCATGGGTTGCCTGAGAAAACCAAAAAAACAAAAACTTCATCAACATTTAAAAGTCTAACAAAAGTGCAAGACTAGAAACAAACCATGTATAAGACGCAATAATCTTCTGTCTAAAAGGAGCGTCTGTAACAGATAAGATAAGATAAGAAGATAAGAGGGTTTATTTTTTTACGGCCAATGACAATAGTTGGTTTTGATTCAGCGGTTTGAAGCACATCTGTGATTATCTTTAATTTATTTGAATTTGAATAAATGTAGGTGAAGAAAGATTTTAAAAAAACACGTTTTTATAAGCGTGCTAAAAAGAAGAAAATAATTTTGAACTTATAAGTTCAAGTGCTTTCAGGTTTAATATGACTAAAAACGTGGGGCGGGGGCTTATGAGGTTTTACACATGCAGTTCACTCAATCTCTCACTAATAGATCTCTCTTTAACTTTTATTCCAAACACCCACCCAACGGTGGGGGGGGGGAGAGAGGAAAGGTCTGGTCACCGATCGCTGGACTGAACTCAACATGACACGTAAAATGTAAACAAAAGCTCGCCGCTTCAAGTCGTTATATAGAGATAAACTAAAATGCATTAATTTAATTACGTACGTTCGATCGATCTGAAATTTTGATACGATGCATTGTTGGGTGACACGAGTCTATGTGCACAATTTCAGCTCAATGGCATCACGGAAAGTGTGTCATTTTACACGCTTTTATTTTAGTCACACTGTTTGTATGTTGTATGTTGTATCCGTCAAATCTTGTAACGTAAAATTAAACCTTTTCTAGTGATCCTAAAAATCTCAAAATTTTACCACAGATAGATCTTGTATGACATTGCACTGTATCAAATTTCAGATCGATAGAATGTACCGTAATTAAATTAATGCATTTTTAGTTTTTCGTTTTTGTCTATATAAAATATTATCACTCAAATCAATTAGCCACTCCTCAATTTGCCCTAGAGGGATACAAGTAATCTCAATGTGTTGACGTCAGAAGCGGATGGTAAAGAATCTTTATTATAAGTTTAAAAAGAACAATATTCATCAAGCATTGCTGGCCGAAATATTAGCGTGATCGATCGCCGACAAGGAGGTACGAGGCTCAATTTTCTGTTGGAGGGTAATGTTTTTTATACATAAATTTGTAATTAAAAATCTATCTTTTCACCACTATCACATTTAGGTTATTGACAATTAAGTTTAACTAATTAAATTGAATTCATAAGGTCGAAAAATCAATTTTAAAAATGTTTATACTAGGAAGAAGAAAATAAAATATTTAAAAATATATTTTTTTTAAAGTACACGCTTTTATTTACATATAGAAAGTGCACTAAAAAGAAGAAAATAAAAATGTTTTATGATAACAGGTAAAATAGATGAACCTATCCACTGCACATAAAAGCGTGGGGCGCTCATCACAATTCTTTATAATGTACAAGACTGCAATACATAAATACAAATTTGTATGAATATTAATAAACATTAAAAAGTTTCACAACTTTGATCAAATTTTGCATGAATATTAATAAACATTAAAAGTTTCACAACTTTGATCATATAAATAAATGCTACTATCACATTAATTAGAAATATTTATCTATATGTAAAAAAATACTTGCAAAGAGAAATGATTTTTTAAAATATTTTATTTGACTTTTGTTTTTCCGCCCGCCCGCGAATGACAGACAGAGAGAGAAAAATTACAACAAGATTTCGAAGTTAACATAAGAGATTTAAAAACGTGGCAAAAAAAAAGACTGTACCTGTTTAGGCTTAGTAATTTTCCGATAATGTGAACTACATGACTAAGCAATCAGAAAGCTTTTAAGTTTTAAAGGAATTAAAAGGAATTTCTAAATTTGGTGTAGACAAAAGATTTTAAGTGAAAGTGCGAAAATGTATTTCAAAGGAGCAGAGTGAAATTCCCGGAGTTTGCGTTAAATTAAGACGTGGCTATAACATACTAGTAGTAAACTAAGGGCCGGATTAAGCTATCTTCGTGCCCGAGGCACATACCCACATGGGTGCCCCCTTCTGTCCTAATCCCCCACTGACCGCTGGTATGTTCAATATTAAGCAAATCAACTACAAACAAAACAGTTGTTAACACACAGGGGCGTCACAAGGGATTGCGGGAGGTGCGGACTGCACCGGGTGACACCAAAGGGTAAAATTCTGTATGCCTCGTTATTTGGCATTGGCATAATCAGAGGAGGTATATGGGGTAAATTGTGAGGGGGTGACACCATGACCTATCGAACTGGATGACACCCACCCTAGTGACGCCGCTGTTAACACATATTTTTGTAATAGTATCACTCAAATAAAACCTACAATAAGTTATTTTTGTTTTAAAATTAATATTTAATTAATTTTGTAATAATATTAGACAAACGTACTGTAACTATTTTAATAGATGAGAAAGTCAGAGAAAGGAAACCTTTATATTTTAAAGTTCTTAATTCTAGATTTACATCTGGCAAAGTTCATCATCAAAGTTAATTTTGCGCAAAATGTTTGTCTCAATCATCAGCAAAGATAAGGAATCAAGCCTTTCTTATTTCATCATCGATCTACTGAGATTTCTTGTTCGTTTTAACTGAGAAAAAGAGCGCTCATTTAAAACGTTTGTAAACATTAATATTAAAAATATGCGCAAGTCCATTTCTACATTGGAAAAGCAAACTGTATGTTGTCTCTATTACTTTGTATAATTATTCATGACTCAACGTGTTGTTTTCAGATGTTGATGCACGAAACTTGTGGCGAATATATGAGTGTAACTTTAGTAGTACAGTATATAAATTATTGTTCAGATCTTTAGGATAAGCATTTATTATTCATACACAACACTGAGATGTTTGTGTTACACCGATCAAACAAGAAAATCTGACTCCTATATCATTATATACCTATCCTCATCTACCGATCTCTGTCTCAAGTTTGTCAACAATGGCGTAAAAAGCAGATATACAAAATTTGTCTCTGGCATTCAGAAATACCTCAGGGGCATCACCATCAATGACCACTGTCTTTCATGCAAGTGATCTGCTTGTGAAGAATACAAATCAGCACACGTTTTCAAGTTCACGTGCTCATTTTGTAGAGCTTGCCTGAATCTGTGAAAATGTAATACTTCTTCCCAAAAGACAAGCGTGAGAGCGAATTCTAATTCTTGTCTCTTCTTTGCAATTTTTGTCTGCTTCTCTTCTGGTGTCCCCCTTCTGTGACAGGTCTTATTGTAAACACTCTAACTCTTCTATAATCTGAGGATGAGACTTTAGAATAGCTTTAGTTCCAACAACATGTGCTTTTCATCTGGTATCGGAAAGAGAGTTTACCCGCGTTCAATCCACAAAGCATCTTTTCAGAATCGTCCATCTTTTGGTTGAAGCTGAGAAAAAAGTATCGATCAGTTGCACTGCATGGAAGAAGTTTACTGCCTCTAAACAAGAGTCAACGCCCTTCCTCCTACCAGATTTAGTGAATGGGTAGCACAGGGTATGTAGATAGAAAACTAATTATCTTCTAGAATTTTGCTCTTCATGCCCTTGTAATATCAATACATATTAGCTGCGTTATCCGGGACTGACCACTGCATTTCGCAAAATCAACATTGCAAACTTCACGTAAGTACTGCAACTCTTGCTTAGTCCCCGGTGTGACTTTGCGGCTCCCATCAAGTCAAAAAGCGCTAAATGGGCTCTGCATCTACAACATATAGAAGAACAACGCTTAACTGATGTATAGGTGAAATATCGGGTGTTGACAAGCTGAAATTACCGGAAGCCTTTACATCATCTATAATTACTTGATGGACTTTTGGGGACATAATTTTAATCAGTTCTTCACTTATAGTTTGGGATACATAAGAAGGATTTCCTTTTCCAGAATTTTCTTATTTCGCAATGTGTGATGCTAAAAATGGATCAAACTGACTGACCAACTCCAGCAACCCTAGAAAAATTCAATTTTGAAAAGATCAACATTTTTCATTTGTCCCTTTAAAAGCGATATCATGGGTGGTTTAAGATTGAACGGGGCAATTCCACGTGGGGCCCTGTTCAGCCACTTTTTTAATACAATTTAATGAGTTTGGGGTCCCTTAATTTAGTCTTAAATCATTTGGGGCACTTGGCTCTAGCCCAATCAGCCTTTCATTTAATCTGCCCCTGTGCGATTTAATATTACATTTGCGATTTGCTAACGTCATGTCGATTATGGACAATACACACATTTTTCTTGAGGACTTGTGGGACAAACGCTTGGTGCCCAAGGCACTTGTCTTGTTTGCCTATAGGTTATTCCAGCCCTAAGTAAACTGATATGAAAGAGTGTTTGTGACCGATTACATAACATAAGGTGAAATTATTGCCAATCAATCAATTTTACCGCCGATCAAACAAACAATTCATGAATATTCCGAATATTCCCAGTGTATCTTATATATATATATATATAATATATATATTATATATAATATATATATATATATATATATATATATATATATATATATATATATATATATATATTATTAAATAACATAATTTGCAATCTGTCACGCAAGTAGTGTATGTCAGTCCTGACGCTATGCGAGGTAACTCCCGATTATAAAAAAAATAAAAATGTTGCTTTCAAGATTAAAAAAATGTGTTGCTCGGCATAAAATATTGTGACGTGACGTCATTATTTGAGCTTTTATTATTGTGTGAAGGGAACGAAGTAAAAAGAGCAATGTTTTATTTGATGTGATTAATATGATTATTATTTTTTTGTATTAAATATCCGTTTTTGTGTATGTGTCCATGTCAATATTACGTACGCAATTATAAATTTAATTTTCTATATTAATATATAACAATCGTTTTTCGGTTTATGAAATCTAAAAGTGGTTGTCGTTCGGTTGTCAAGTTTCGATGCGCTTCGAAATACAAAGCCATTATTTATTACTGCAAATGAATTTTGTCAACTTATGCTTCAGTTTAGCGTCTGTTTTTATTTTATACACTTTGAGATTGCATATTTTTATGTTTAAAAAAATAACATATTTAAAAATCGGACTCCTCCCCACAATGTTTTTTTATTGCTTTTTACATGTAATATTTTAATTCGTCTTAGACTTATTATGAATAATAAAAATCGTTGCTTTTAATATAGAACTCGAAGGGGTGCTGACTTGACAATAATGAAAACGTTTATTAGAATTCCTAAAAAGTGTATATTAAAGTTGATACTTTAATATTTTCTTCCATCCAGTGCTTAACTTTACTTCAAAAGTTTCGTGCAAAATAAATAGTTCGTTGTTATTCATATTTGTAAATAGTTACAATTTTTATGTTTTTGATAATGTAAAGGTAATAATGTATGGACCAATGGGCACATAAACTGACAGTCATAATAGATCTTGAAAAGGTTCTGTTATCCTGTGACAAACTTTGCTTACTACGTTTCATGCAAAATAAATAGTTATTAACATGTGTAAAATTAAAGTTTATTTTTTACATGTTTTGATAATGTAATGGTAATAATGTATGGACAAATGGGCGAATAAACTGATAAGTCATAATCATCGATGAAGCTTAAATGGCTTCAAATCACAGATATGCGTGATGTGGATCACATTACAGTCACATAATTTATTTTAACGCACTGTGCTGTGTTATTGGTGCACTCATAATTTGTGCGCACTATTCAATGCCGCAAGTTAACGTCCGGCTGACTCCTCAGCAATATTTGTTAATACGTCGAACTTCAAACTTCTTTGCCGCAGTATCACTTTATGCTGTGTGTAATTCACTATGCATTTACTATTATCATGATTATATCATTATTATTCATGCAATCGTATATAACGCGAAGCCTAAGCTTGGAGGTTTTCTCATAACACAATGACATATATTCGTATATATAATCAAAATATAAACTCTGCTATGTCCGTTCGTAACGATAGATTTTAGAAAGCCCATCGCTAAAAAAACATAACCTTGAAAAATAAATTGCAAAATGAAAAAAGAACAAAAAAACCCTTTATTTTCAAACGTCCGCATAAAATTGTTCAATATGAAAAAGAGATCTAATTTTTCTCTCTTGGTCTCTACATTTTCTTATTATTTACTATGCGGCTTTCATGCAAAAGAGACAATTACAAAAACTGAAATATATCCATTTTGAAAACTCCCGTCATTTTTGAGGGGTAATACACTAGTATATATATGTATATATATGTATATTAATATATACAACATTTATTATATTTAATTTGTCATTTAATGACATTGCACCTGAACCCTTCTAGCAATTCTTTAATATGTTTTTAAAAAAAAAGCTTTAGAATACATTTTTAAAATAGTCTTGTTTTAAAATTTTGTAAAAAAAGTCAACACATTTAAAAATGAAAAAAGAAATAGACTTTAAAGTTCAGAAGCACTACTGAGTAAATAAATAATTTAGACAAGTCTATTATTATGCATGCCAATTTTCTTTAATTTTGATCATTAAAATTAATTCTTTTTCTTCTATAGTATCATTTGTTAACGTCTTGTTTATCATGAATATATTTTAAGCGTATTGATTTGCTTCAGCTTATAAATTTTGTTAACGTTAGAAAACAGAAAACAAAATAGAAAACATAATGGATACAGTAATGTTTAATATCAATATGATAACGTGAAAGCCCGCGTTAATTTCAAATGAGATCTAAAAACTCAGCAATTCTTTAATGTAAATATTGTCAATCAAGGACTGTTCATACAATACTAAGCATTTATAATGCGGACTAAATCCAACGAAAATGTTATTTAAAATAAAGATATTGTATTGGACATGCTATTTACCACATTTTGTACTATTAGTAAATGGATTATTCAAATGCATACCAAGGGGTTGACCATAAATGACGTCACGCACTTTTGGTTTTTTTTCACCCCCCCCCCTCTTCACGCGTCGTCACAAACTCTTAGACCCCCCTTTCAAATATGTCGTCAAAAAGCTTTGCACCTCCCCCATAAAAGCAGTATTTTATATATAAAAATGAGCATGTTTCAAATCATGTTTAAGTGTTGTTTTTTTGTTTAAGGCTGCACTGCAATATCGTGACACGCGTTAAGACAGGTAAAACGTCATTAAATAAAGTGTAAACAATCAAATATTTAAGTGGGACTTTTATTAAAAGTTTCATGTTTTGATGCGTCATAAAATTTCTTAAACAGCCCCTTCACCTCGTCACGCATGGTCACAGAAATATAACCTCCTTCCCCTCCCCCCAGGTGTATTACGCCATTTATGGACAGTAAAATAAGTAAAATAAGCGCAATTCAGTAACGGGTGTATAAATACAATTAACAGCCTAAACATATGTAATTTAAACTACTATTTGTGACATACTCTAATATTACAAAGCATTCTTTTAAAAATGACTTTTATGTCTTAATTTATCTTATCTTATCTGATCTGTTACAGATGCTTCTTCCAAATATAAGATTATTGCGTCCTCGATAAAATGATATACAAACACAATTTTGTCAATGGACATAAATACATGTATAATGTATATAAATGTTTTTAAAAAATGGATGATAAATGAGTCTTATTTTTCTTACTGGAACTTAAACTTTAATATTTGCGGGCAGACTTTTTGAGAAAGTTTTCTTATTTTGTAAGTTACCAAATTAATCAAATTATAATCGAATATCTCAAGGCTTATGGTATCCGGGAAAAAACAAAAAATGATAAAATTATTGCCTAAAATGTGTTACATATAATCAAAGTTTAATATTTTCAAGGGTCTATAATGTAAAAAAAATATATCGACTTTAAATTTTAAATTATGGGTTTTTTCTATTAAAAAGAAATTAGAAACACAAACTTATAATTATTCGAATATATGAGTTTGTAAAAAAGATTAATAAAAAATGGACGTGAGCATGTTAAAGGAATATCTTTAGAATTTATCGATCATTTTATAATATTTAACTTTAAACAACATAGATCAACCATCCATAATAACAAATTGCTATTTGATATAAGGGCATGCCTTTAACCATTATCGATTTATTGATATCTATTCTCATAAAGTAATCACTAAAATATTTCAAGGAGTTTTAGCAATAATAAAGGATTTTTTAAGGTATTAAGTGAATACCATACCTTTTTTTGAATATTTTTAAAAACCTTCATAAATGAAATGTTTTAGAAACTAAAGATTTAAACTTGACTAAAAGAAATATTCCATTAAATTAGCATTTGGCCATCATTTTTCTAAAAAAATGTTTGCTTATTTTACCCACATATTTGGACACAACTCACTAGATGGACAATCACAAATGTGCTAATATAGAAAAACTCCTCAATGTTTATAAATAATTTGAATTCATTTAACATCGTTGTAATTGAAGTTGTAGAAATAAAAGTAAAGGAATTATTTTAAATAGTAAATTCAAAATTAACCCATTTGTATGTATACCTTTTTAAATTAAATAATATATTTTTACGTGTCTTTATGTGTTGCGTGTCAACATTAATGAATATACATCGTAAACAAATAAATTTATTCTTCTAAAAAAAAATAAAAAATAATATGAGTAGTTCATTTGAAAGGCCTATTGACACATATATGAGTGGTCGAGTTAAAACGGTCAATAAAATATCATTCTTGATGACTTCGAGAGTGAAGATGTTTTAAGGAGATGGTAATGAAAACAGTAATTTCACTAGAGGTAGTAAGGGTCATTTGGGATTTCATTTGAAAGGTTAAAGATTTTAATCCAAACAAACACATTATTTGAACATAACAATGGAAAAAGAACTTGTTCTTAAAATCCATCGGTGACGTCAACAACATCATGCCAAGTGAATAACGACAAGAGAAACACAATAAGATAATTTATTAAGCCAGACCTAGACACATCTCTTCAAACACGGTGGGACTAGAACAACAATCGGTTAAAAAAAATGATGCGTCCTGTACATGTCGGGGGTCAGTGATGATCTCATCGATATCAAATGTTCAAACCTCCTGTCGTGTGTCTCTGAAACAACACTGTGATTGAGCCTTTTCCAAAAGACGTAATTTTCCATATTCGCGCGAGAAGAGATGAGAGGAAAATGTATGGGTCAACAAAGAACAGGTCTTGTGAAATGCCTCTATTCAAGACCTTGTTCACGTCCCACAATTTTGTCTCAATTGTTGACTCGCTCTCATAATTATTCTTTTTATGTGGGTAGTTTATGAAATGATAGCTCTACGATTGATATACAATGATATTGCTATATTTGACCAAAAATAATCAGATATATATATATATATATATATATATATATATATATATATATATATATATATATATATATATATATATATATAATTCACTACAAAAAGCACAAGCCGCTCTTTGCACCATCTATAAGCAAGTCTGCAGTGTATGCTTCACCGAGGGTCGTATCTAGTTTAATTTAATAGTCAAATCGAAAATCTCATACCTTATTATAAAATTTTCCCTTAGGCGTCTAGGATATAAAGTGGAGAAAGTCATGTTAATTATTTTATGAAAGTTTATTTTTTATCCATCTGTTAGTATTTATTTGAAGTAAAATATTCGATAAATGAAATATTAATTACTAGTTTCAAAAATTGCATTTTAATGAATATTATTACAACACCATTTCCTTCTTTGATGATAAAATATGATTGTTTAGTAATTGAATAGCTATTTTTAAACAATTTTCTTTAAAAAAAAATTTTAAAATTAAAAAAAAAGATAATTTGAAAAAGCAACAACTAAGCGTGATTTAACCTCATAGTTATGGTAGTTTAATTCCCGAAGTTTTCCGGCTTATCTGGTATCCCTTAAGGGCTAAGAGGTTATTTTAGAATAACTTACTGACTCAGGTCACTTAGAGCAGTGCTTCTCAAACTTTTTAGTATGGCGGACCGGCAGGAATTTTTTCCGTTGCACCAGGGACCGGTTCACTATTTTACCTGCACTGACAATTTTTTCTGTCCTTTTTTTGAGAACATCTGCGGACCGGCAGCGGATGGCCCACGGACCGGCAGCGGTCCGCGGACCATCACTTTGAGAAGCACTGACTTAGAGCACTCAAACAGTGTTAAATACACTCGTATACTTCCTCCTTTACCCGTCAAGGAGATGAAATTTATTATTTTAGATTTATTAAAGAGGGGTAAACTATTGGCGAACAAGTTTCGTTTAACATAAAATATATTGATTGCTTCAATAGTGGCGTGCAAATGTATTATGATCATTTGAAAAGATCGTTTCTTAAAAAGACAAATTATATCATTTTATATATAATAGTTAAGCATTTTAAAGCAAATAAAAAGAACGTTTCTGACATCCAATTACAGACTACTTTATGAAAACTTATTTTGAAATAGCTAGAAAATCACAGAAATAGATATTACTTAACCACGCCATGCACATGTAATGCAAAGAAAAATGCGTTATATACTTATATTTTATTTGATACCTTGTAATTTTCATAAAAGACCTTAATCCATAAATATATATTTATCTTCTGTAATTAATATATGATCAAGGCACCTAGACGAAATTAATTACTCCTAACAGATTGGCATGGATATAGAATGTCATGAATATTTCTATTTCTTTTAATATAACAATGTAATCATCATTCACATGTAAAAGTACTCATGTCTCCTTAATTACTAATAGGAAACATAACACACAGGCGTATTTGAATAACTGGGAGAGATAGCTTGCTGCAAAAACCTCGTTTTCCAATAACACGCCTTCAACTGGAAAAAAAAGAAGTAAAAGAGCGATAAAACATATAATTACAAGCTTCAGCAACAGTTGAAAAGATAAAAAAATAATTGAAACAAACTTTATTATTCTTTTTCTCATGAAGACTTTATCAAACAATATACACCAAAAAAATTAAAACCAGGAAAACATGTTAATCCTTAAATTTAATTTAAAATCTAGAGTAACAGTACACTACATGATATCATTTTTTTCTTTACTCTGTAATTAAAACAGAATTAAACAAATATGACATCGACAAATTTGATTTTTTTTTAGATTGACCACACAAGTCCCCTGTTGATTGTAAAATACATTACTTGATATGATTTCATGTAAATGAAATAAAATACAGACTAAGATAGATTAATAAAAAAAAGTAATTTAATACCTAAAATGTGGTTGCAATTCGCCAAAATTTTTCATTGTCGTATACAATTTCCTTTGTAATTGAGAATGGCTCTCTGAAACATAAAAATGAAGTTCTTTATACAGTTATCCTTAATTATATACATACTTCAACACACTATTTTTGTATTTGTAACTTCAGGCCTTTGAAATATTAAAATTAGAAATCATGTTTATGTGTGTAATTATTTGAATTCTTTAATTTACCAATAAAAATAAAAGAACAAGTTAATAATTTGATAACACTTCACACTTTATTAGAATAACTTGATAGAGCATAAGAAATACGCAGGACGTGGTGACAATGAAAATACTCATATGAGCTTGTTTCTCTTTGAAACAGGCCTCTTGAAGAAAATTTAATCCTCCAAAAAATTCCACAATGTAAAATTATAATTCTTTAAATATTGAATGATATACTATAATCCAAGAAACAGATCAAGGAGTAACAAAAAAATGTCATGCAAATGAAGTGATTGGAGGATGATATCAAAGAATGGACCAGCATGTCTTTAATCGACTCTAAAGGGCATTACAGGACCTGGCCAAGAGGCGTGAAGTAGGGGATACTAAAAAACGTTGCCCATAGGACTCACCCATTAGCTAATACATATTATAGGATACACTATAATCTCTTTTTATTGTAACAGTTGTGATATTGTTGTAAATACATTGTTTGAGCGGGCAATAAGGGGACCGAGTCCGGAGTCGGTACGAGCGTGTGTTGTGAGGTAAACTCGGGGGGGGGGTCTTACATGTAAAGCCAATGAATCAAAACTCAAATGTTACAGAGACCTCGGACTGGTGTCTTGATTGGCAGTGTTAGATAATGTGAATAAATTTGATTCCGTTTGTAACAACCCCTACAACAACCTATAATATATCATAACATTCCAAGTTCACTTGTGGAAGCTGTCTATCTTACCATTCTATGAAGCGCTCTCCCACTCACATGGACATGAAATTACAATAGTAATTTAAATCAGATAACACCTTTAAAATATTTTACGCAAAACAGTCTTGCCGTTAATTTTCCTAACATTTTAAAGAAATGTTCTATGCTGAAATGGTGTAGAAGTGTAATAGGGATTAGGGTTTAATAAGGAAAGGCGTTTGTATGGGGTATGATGTGCTTGGAAGGTATTGTGTTTGGGAAAGGGGATGGAGTTAGCATGGAGTGTTTGGGATGACGTGTGTGTACGAAGATGCGATGTCTTTGGATGGGATTTATGTTCATACTCGATAACCCGCGGCGTAGCATACCCCGCTAATGATTTAGTGAAGACTTCCTGAAAGACACAGTTGTAAAAATGGGATGAGTTTGGGAAAAGGACTGTGGGTGAATGAAAAGAAGGAACTCTGGAGAGACCCACGGCGTAACACCCGTCAAAAATGACGGCAGTTTTCAAAATAAATACACATCAGATTAAAAAATAACGTAATACAGAACTTTCAATTTTTATTTGATTCATTTAATATCATATTGAACAATTGTATGCGGAACGTTCAAAAAGAGTTATTTTTGGTGCAGTGATTTGGTGCGCACAATTGAACAAATAGCGTTACATCCACACATACTTACATACATACATACATACTTAATACATACATACAGACGACGGGAATTATGTATATTGAATAAGGATGTGATTCTGTGATGTCGTGAGTTTACGAAGATACGATGTTTTGGGATTGAGCCTTATGTTCATATTGGGAAGTGATTTTGTTGGTGACGTGTGTGTACAAAGATGTTATATTTTTTCTGGGGATGAGGCTTACGTTCGCATTAGGATGTGATTTTAGATAGACGTGTGTGCGATTTGCGTATGAGGATTTTTTTTTAGTTAGGGATGTCCGTAGATTATTTGTTGTGTGTTGAGGATACTTTGCGTCGTGCCCAACAAGGTAAGCACACAATAAAATGGACTTACAGCTTTTTGAAACTTGAAAGAATGCTACGCACTTCAGAAGTATCGGGATATCTAGTGACCGAATAGAACGACATGTATAGGTCCGTTAGTGTTCTTCGGTAGCAACGCAAATGACGAAGGAAGAGGATAATCTGTCGAAATGACATTACATTTTCAAAAAAATTGAATATTATTTTATTTGCAAATTCTTACATGGGTTACTTAAACATGTTAAACTCAGTTAATTATATTTTTCGTCGACAACATTGAAGTAATAATAATATCTCTTTGAGTAGGGATCACGTTCGTCAAGAGTCATACAGTGAAGGCAGATGAAAGCTTGTGCTTTAAATTTAAATATTATATATAGCCTTATTAACATATTATATAGGTATATTAACATGTTATATTGATATAATAACATTTATATAGGAATACCTATATGTTATAAGTTGTGGTAATGTCAAAGAACGCATCTCAGAGACACGATCTAAACATCAGCATTAAATGCCTTTGGCAAAAAATCACACAAAAACACGGACTGGTTTGATGCACATTAGAACGAGATGAAACCTGTCACTGAAGTTAAAAGGAAAGCTCTTATGGCCTACAAGTAAAAGCCTACACCCGACAGGCTGCATGCCTAAAAAAATCCAAGTTGCATGCCCAGAAAGGTGCACGTCAATGTGCCAATACCTACTGGCTTAACCTCTGCTCCAGCATACAGTCAGCTGCAGACATGAGCAATACCAAAGTCATGTATGAAAATATTAAAAAAAGAAACTGACCCTGGACGTCAAAGGTTGCCGTCATAAAGTCCAATACTGGATAAATTATCAAAGACAAGGCAGCGAAGCTAAAACGATGGATTGAAAACTATTTAGAACTGAATGCAACAGTTACCACTGTCTCAAGCGCCGCTCTAGAGTCTAGATGACATCCTTGATATGCATCTGATAGAAGGACTTGATGTCGTGCCCACGCAGGAAGATCTGAGCAAAGATCTGAGCAAAGCGACCTATTTCAAATCCTGGAAAAAATGTCTGTCCCTCACACCCACTCACCATCATCAGACATTTCAATGAAATTTGCAGGGTAAAGTGCAGTTTGATGGAGCTACATCAGAAACCTTTGAGGTCAACAGTGGAGTTAAACAAGGTTGTGTAATCGCACCAACACTCTTAGCAATTTTGTTTATACTTCTTCGATTCGCATGCAAGGATAGCAGTTATGGTATCTGGTTACACACCAGAGCTGATGGAGGACTTTTCAACACTGATCTCTTCCGAGCCTAAAACAAAAGACAGATGTCCTAACTTGCGAGCTACATTTTGTTGATGATGCGGCTCTGATAGCACACACAGAAACTGGTTTGCAACATCTCGTGTTAAGCTTCTCCAACGCCTGCAAAACATTTGGTCTACAAATCAGATTGAAAAAGACAAACATCATTGCCCAAGATACATGTTCTTCTCCTACCATGAATATCGACAATGAAAATGTGGAGGTTGTGGACAGCTTCACCATCTTTGGGTCCAAGATCCCCAATACACTGTCTATCGAGGACAAAATAAACAGTAGAATTGGGAAGGCAGCTGCCACAAACGCTAAATTAAGTAAATGGGTCTGGCAAAACACCAAGCTAACGGAGAAAACCAAAATGTGTATCTATCGAGCCTGCGTCATCAGTACGCTGCTATACGGAAGCTAGAAAATGACCGCTAATGCATCCCATGAGCGCAAACTTAATAAAAGTGCCAAATAGTGAGATCCTGATGGGTGACAATACCCAAAGGATGTCTCAATCCTCAGTGAAAGAAATCTAAGATTGCTAGGATATGTAAAATAAATGAGCCCGGGTCATATCCCCAATGACCTCATCAGTGGCGTAGCTATAACTTTTGCCGCCCGGGCGGTCTCCAATTTGCCGCCCTTTTAGGAGCTGTCAATAAATGACGTCACTCACCTGGGGGAGAGAGGAGTAACACATTTGACGTCACATCAAAACGCGCAACTTTAAATAAAAGTTCCATTTAAATATATGATTACCGACACTTTATTTAATGACGTTTTACACGGCTTCACTCGTGCTACGATATTAGAATGCAGCCGTACACTAAAAACGTATTTAAATGTCAAAATATTAATTTAAAACGTGCTCATTTTCAAATAGAAAATACGAAGGGGTGGGGGTGTTGAGGTTTTTGACGTTATATTGAAGAATGGGTCTAAGTTTTTGTGACGACGTTTGACGAGCGGGTAGGGGGTGAACAATCCACCAAAATTGTGTTACTTCATTTATGGACAGCCCCTTATGTCAATTATATGATGTTTATTGTAAATTAATAAACATGAATAATTAATTGCAAGTGAAATGAAGTAAAAGTGGGGAACATTTTTATCATTTCATGCTCTATTTATGTAAGCAGTAATAATAGGAGTCGCATAAGATGACATACCTATAAATATACATTTATAAAAATACAAGATAATTTTGTAAAGGCCACAAAAAAGTTATTGAGGTCACAGGTCCCCCCTCCCCCCAAATGAGACCAAACATATTCCAAATTTGCACTTTAAATTCAAATAAATTATGGTGCTTCAAAATCCCATTCTAATTTAGAAATACAACACAAAGATAGGTGTTTGGTATAATAATTAAAGATTTATACTTTAGAATGCAAGAGTGAGATCTATAAGTGAAAGAATGAGTGAACTGCATATGTAAAACATCATAAGAGCCCGTCCAACGTGTTTAGTCATATTAAATCAAGGATTCTTTGAACTTATAAGTTTTAATTCATTTTCTTCTTTTTAGTCCACTTATAAAAACATGTTTTTTTAAATCTTTTTTTTTACTTCTATTTTATTTTAGTCATAAAATCATAGAGTATATCGAGAATTGTATTTCTTTATTTATATTACTATAATTGTACGTAAGAAAATTCATTAAATACAAAATTGCCTTCTTGGTTTCCATATATTATGGATTGCCAGGTCTAACCCCGTGGAGGTGAAACATTTTAGACCCAACCCAAACAAACTCAAACATATAGACGAACACCAACGCTTATCAATTGAAAACACTACACTAATTCATATTAAGACTGCTTTCTTATTCAATCTTCTTCACTTGCTGAACTCTCCTTTTAAAAATTATTGTTTAACTCTATTTATTTTACCAAAACACCCCATAAGAGCCAGCCTAACGTTTTAATACCACGGGGATGAGGTCACGGGGTGAACTTAGTTGGCACGTGAATGTGAACAATAGCAGATGGATACAGATGCTTACATAGAGATAAACTAAAAAATGCATTAATATAATTACGAAATTTAAATATTTTCATGTTCTTGCCATAAATATTAATAATTTTCCATAAAATAGAAGAATTCAAATTATTTACTCATTACCTAAATTAGATAGGCGTAAAATTTTTAATGAATAATCCCATTTTAATGAAAAAAACAAATATTGTGTACTACTTTAATGCTATAAAAACAAAATAAATTTAATTTTTAGTAAGTTAACTCACTATAATTTTCTGAAAACTGAAACAGTAATATAAATTACTACTTGCAAGTTAAACACAATACTAAACAGACCATGCCACGTAGGTACTTCATAGCGCATTATTATGCGCATGTCGAGATTACACGCAAAAACTGTGGTGGCGATATTAATAGCACATATTATTCGACCCAGCGGTTGTGTTTTTGTGTGTGTGCAGTTTTCTTATCAAAGCCTCATCTGTAACATATTCTGCTTAATTTTCTTAACAAATCAACACCTTTCTTGAGAGATTTTAATTCTTTGAACGATTTTGCGTTGGTTATAACAACCACTATGTAATCAAACAATAAATGTTGCGCGAATCCGTTAATTAAGATTCGAAATATTTTTGTTTCACCTTGGGTTTCAGCCTTCAAAAGAAAAAAGGGTTGTTGTCGGAAATGGCTTTACTTTTAAAATACTCACAAATGCCGCACTCTAAATGTGTGCCACCATGAGCGGACAGCCCCACCGCCCCCCCCCCTAGTTACGCCACTGGACCTCATAAATGGAGAACTGGCATCGGGAAAGATGAAGACAGGTCTCCCTCGGCTCCGATTTAAACATGACTGCTAGAGATACATGAAAGCAGCCAGAATAAGAAAAATGAACTTCGTTTATAAGTCAGAACACCCATCTACGTGACGCACAGGTGTCAAAGAGGGCGTTAGAGTAGCCGAGGAGCTAAAGATGGAGGAGGCTACAGACAGAAGAGCTAGGACAAAAGCGAAAACATTGGATCGCACAGAACTCGTCTCAAGAGACGGAAGTATGCCGACGATGATACTAACATGATATAAAGATATAATAATTAAACAACCCGTAAAAACAACGTTTTGACTATAAATCCATTATATATGAGACATAGCTTAAAGTATTGATTATGTTCAAACGCGACAAACATTAACAGACTGAAACTGAGTGAACTCTCCTTGGTGTAGGACAAGACATGTTGTCATCGATGGATTGCGTGAACTTAAGTGACACGCAGATGTAAACAATAGCAGACGGCTACATATAGTTATATAGAGATCAATTTAAAATGCATTAATTTAATTACGGTACAATTTGTTAGGTGATGCGAATCTATGTGCAAAATTTCACCTCGATAGCATCACGGGAAGTTGGTCATTTTTTACTTTTGTTTTTCCGCCCGCGAACCAATGACGGACAGACAAGATTGTGAAGTTAATATAAGGGATTTAAATCACTAAAAATATTTTAATATTTAATTGTTCTAAAAAAGGTCTCGTGCACTCTCATGGCATGCCAAGATTCAAAAAATTCTATAAAGGCATGCATTTCTTCCCGGGGCATAGATTTTTGTGAGTCCACCCAGCTCTAAATGGGTATCTGATACTAGTGAGAAAAACAAAGGAAGCTGGGTATTGTGCCCTTAAAGCAAAGGTCTGAACGCTGCGCTACTTGTCAAGACAGGCATGGTCTTATGAGTTCTTTATCGCAACGTAGGACGCAAAATCCCTGTGTACCAGGCCTGCGTGCTCAGCACACTCCTTTATGGCAGTGAGTGCTGGACGACATACGCCAAGCAAACAAATCAGCTCAACAGCTTCCAATTACGATGCTTGCGCAGGATTCTGCACATCAAGTGGCAGGACAAGATCACCAATGTCGAGGTACTCAGAAAGAGCCATATGCTGAGTATGCACTCACTTCTGAGTGAGAGGCGCCTGCGAGGGTTGGGTCATGTCCACAGGATGAGCTCAGAGCGCATTCCAAGAGCCTTGCTTTACGGTGAGCTGGCAACTGGTTTAGGAAAAGAGGTCGCCGCTGCTTGCACTTCAATGACGTCTGCAAAATAGACATGACACTGGCGCAGATAGACCATAAAACGTGGGAGACCACCTCATGACAGGCAAAAGTGCGTGAAAGCATTCAAGTCGTGAAAGCATCCCTCACAGTCAGGAGTGAAGAGAAAAGGTCTAGGAGAAAGGAGAAGGGGGCAGAGGAGCAGGAGAAAGCGCCATCATCCCATCAGGATGTACGGATGCTATTGTAATAGTAGGACGCAATAATTTTCTGTATATGATAAGGAGTGTCTGTAACAGACACTATTTTTTCAGGCTTTTATTGCAATATATCTGAATTATCAAAGAGTTTGTTAAACAAATGTTCCCTTATTATCTGACAATGTACAATTTATGCCAGTATAAAATATTTGAATAAAAACTTAGACATTAGATATCACTGACTTCAGCGAATTACTTGGAAAAGTATTAAACAAAATTATATTACAATTTAACAAGGACTCATTAAAAATAAAACTAGTCATCAATGTTTCCTTTAAGATTCGTTGGCGCGTGTGAAAAGTAAAATAAAACTCGTGCACAAAATTACACAGTATCCATTTTACAAAATTTACTGTGCGGTCGTTCTAAACTGCTGCGTGGTGTCGGTTAGATATCTGCGCGGCCGAGCAGCCGAGAACTTAAATGGAACATTGCTAGCCATCTGAAATAAAAAAATATTTAAACTGAAAAACACTGTCATTGCTCGTGTGTCAGTTTCTAGTGATGTTGTAACAACTTATGGATACAAACCTAAAAAAAAACCCCACACACGTCCATGCATAAAAAAGCACGCTCAGCTTTAAAAATGACTTATATACCTCGAATTCCGATATACTTTCAGAACCTTGATACCAGTCTAATTTGCGTAGTGGAATGGATGGGGGTAAAACAGCACGAACTTGATTTTTATCCAAATTGTTCGAAGATACACCCTTAATGTCCACACTCAATGCTGGGTGACTCCTAGCCAAATCCTGCCACGCATCGTTACACACCACAGGGGCTGAAGGAAGAAAGATTACAAAATGTCTTTGCTAGAAATATGTTAGAACAAATGTGGCCTTCAATATTTCGTGCCCGTGAGCATTTGTGTTTTTTGTCTCCAAACTTAGTAGTTTACTTCTAAGTCTGCAGTTACACAGACTTACAGGTGCACTCTGCGGACAAGTTTACAGAGTGCGTATGTTTGCGTTGTTTGTAAATTTAACTGGTGTGAAGGACTACGTAGTATGTGTGTTTACTCTGTGTTCATTTATACACACTGTGGATGTTTTACAGTGTGTATGATTAAATGTACACTTGTTACGTAGTATGCATTTTATATATTGTGTATGCTACTAATGTGCATTTTAATTTAATATGTATATTTACATAGTGTTCATGTTTATATAGTGTGTATACTGACATAATATGCATGTTTACTTAAAGTATACACAGCATGCATATCGAAATAATGTGCATGTTTACATTGTGTTCATATCTACACAGTGTGCTTGTTTGCTTAGTGTGCATATACCTAGTGCGTATGTTGACATCAAAGTTTCTGCTTGATCCTCCGATTCCAAACTGCATGTCACTTTTTCAACACCCTGACATCGGGATTCTTCCCATGCTAACAACAATCCTTTCATTGGTAAGTTTTTTTTAAACATACTTAAACTGCTCTTTTTATGATCTAAAAATTATTTCAACAAAGATAGGAAAGAATTTGATAATTTCAAAAGAAATCTGTTGTAAGACGTATTTTGTAAAACAAATCACCACTGAACATTAAGAAAGATAAGGATAAAGGGTTTCTTTTAATGATTTACGAGTATATTTAAAAAAACATATAAAGCAAAAATAAATACCTTCTTCGGAAAGATCCCGAAGCTTAACGACTGCAAGGTATGGACATTGTCGACTCCAGTGTTTAATGAAATCATCAGATAACCAGTGTGAACTAAATTTTATGTAAACTAAA
This sequence comes from Ampullaceana balthica, assembly GCA_944989445.1. Taxonomy (NCBI): domain Eukaryota; kingdom Metazoa; phylum Mollusca; class Gastropoda; family Lymnaeidae; genus Ampullaceana; species Ampullaceana balthica. The sequence continues at coordinate 623,240 of CALYLW010000393.1, forward strand.
TTGTAGAATCTCTGAAATTGCGTAGGGAAGAGAATATTGAGTCGGATGTGGTAGAAGTTGGGAAAATGTTCTATTAATTATGTTATAGAAAAATATATACAATAAAATAATACAAATTAACCAAATAATCTTCCAGAAAGGGAAGAAAAAAACATTAGAAGTAAGATGGTAAATATATATTTTTGACATTCATCCCTATTATTTATAAAATTAATTTTTAAACAAATATAATTATTAGTAGTCACATATGATAAGTATATTTTGAACTTCACAATGAGTTTACATTTGCTATGTCACACCAACGATATGACTATCGATTGGAATAAATAACAATCACGAGAAAGTTACTTATACGTTTGCTTAGATCAAATGTCTACAAAATAAATAATTCTTTTTCCATTATAGATAAGGGTATATCCCGAAAGCTTAAATAAAATTAACCGGGGAAACAGTTTGCCAAGTTGAGGCAGCAGGGACAGCCACAAAACAACAACAAAATGATTATATTGTAGGGCCCAACTTGAAAAACAATAACAACACATTATATTGTAGGGCAAAACTGAAAGCACCGCCAAGGGTAATACCCTATAAGGTAAAAAAACAAAATAAAAACAACCCCGTAAAAACAAAGTTTTTGACTATAAATCCCTTATATCTGAAACAGAACTTAAAGTATTGATTATGTTGCAACGCAACAAAGATTTACAGCCTGAAACCAAAATTATCTCCCTTGGCTTTAAAACTAGGTCAACTCTAGCAGACGACACATTCTAAATAGTGATTTATATACATAAACTAAAAATGCATTAATTTAATTACGGTACGTTCGATCGATCTGACATTTTGATACGATGCATTGTTAGGTGAGACGGGTCCGTGTGCCAAATGTCAGCTCGATGGCTTCACTGGAAGTGGGTCATTTTCGACTTTTGTTTTTCCGCGGGCGGACGGGCGTCGCGGTCGAGGGACGATCGAGGGACGCCGAACGAGTCGGCGGTGAAGTTAATATAAGGGATTTAAAAACAATAAACTCAGTTGGGCGTTACTAAAGATATTGATAGTCTTTTAAAAAAAATCATTGGAAAATTGTATCAATGGTTAAATTAAACATTTCTCAAGATGAAAAAGTAAAATTAAAATAAATTTTAAATTTCACATTCTTATGTTATTTTACATTTTGGGGACATAAAAATTATATTATATCTCAACTTTATCCTTATGTTCAATATTCATGTTATCTGTCAAATTTAACGTAAAATGACCTTTAGTTCCTCTGTTATGGGACGAACACGCTGAAATTGAATCCCAACCGCGCAGAACTCGTTCAGACAGAGTTTTTTGAGTGTTGAACCACTGACATCTGCCAAACTTTTTAACAATTCCGCACCATTCTCCTGGTCAAACCCAGGCAAACAAATGCGAAATTCCTTTTTTTTTAAATAAAAAAAATATTGATTAAATGATTAAATGAAAACTACTAAAAACTAAATGAGGATAAAATAATAGTACATACTCTAAAATAATTATGAAATTTAAAACAGGAGAATTAATAACAACTTTTTTAATATATGTATATATATATATATATATATATATATATATATATATATATATATATATATGTATATATATATATATATATATATATATATATATATATATATATATATACATACATATTTCAATTTCAATTTTAAAAAAATGTAAATAGCGATTAAAAACCGATATTTTCTCTTTGCACAGGAAATAAATTGTATCTGTAGTATATAAGTGCATGGAACGTTAAAAGGCTCTAAAACCATTTCATAGCTAAAAGTGCAATAAGTGTAAGAAACTAACTTGCTTATTGCAGGCTTCTAAATTTAGCAATAAAAAATTTAATCAGTAGTTATCGTCAGCAAGTCTTAACAATACATTCCTTACTTTTAAATTATTTTGGTTCTGGATCAGTTTGGCTAGAGGCTCTATAAAGTGTTTATTTCCACCGTCGACAACATAAATGTTCATACGGATTGTGTGAAGTTTTGACTTATACAGAAGTTTTGACAACTTTGAGAAGTCTTTGAAATTTTGAATGGATGCCTCATCAATAAAAATCTCTACATCTTGTAAATACACTGCCAAACTTTTTGCAAAGCCTATGGCTTGGGTACCTGATGGAAAAGATGTTTGAGAAAGCAAAATGAAAGCCTTAAGGTAATTATTTATGAGAAAAACATGTAACCTACAAGTGTCGTGGGACCTATGGAAATAAAAGTACCACACTATGGCGTAGTAAAATGGACGTAATCCTAGTTTGTTTTCCTTAGCCCTTTTAAGCATAAAGCGAATAATACACATACATAAAAATGAAATTTTATTATTTAATTTCAAGTTATGTTATTTCCGTCCATTAGATTAGCTGGTGTAAGAAAATCTTTCAGGGATTCATATTTGGAGATGCCTTAATAAAAAAATAAATAAATAAATAAACAACAAAAAATATAAAAACCCGTAAAAAACCAAGTTTTTGACTATAAATTCTTCTTGTACGAGAAGTAACTAAAAGAATGTTCATTGTCATAAGCAGCGCAAGACCATCCAAAAATACAAAATTGTTGTTGTCTCGTAAAACGTATGCGCACCGATCAGGAATATGTTTATAAAAAGTGTTGTCAATAAAATACGCACCTTATTGCGCGACAGAAAGGTCGTTCAATATAATACGCGCCGCGACACTCTATCTCAAAAATAACATGATACATAAAGATAAATAAAATAATCTAAAAATTCAATAATTTAAATATAGTACATGCGATCGATCTGAAATTTTGAAACATCGTTTTTATCATCGGCACGACACTGCCTGCAAAATTTCAGCTTGCTAGCTTACGACAAAGTGGGTTAATAAAAAAAACCCGTAAAAACTAAGTTTTTGATTATAAATCCTTTATGTACGAGACGAAACTAAAAGAATGTTCATTATAATACGCGGCGCAAGACCATCCAAAAATACAAAATTGCAGTTGTGTCGTAAAACATGTTTAATATAATGCGCACCGATCAGGAATATGTTTATAAAAAGTGTTGTCAATAAAATACGCACCTAATTGCGCGACAGGAAAGGTCGTTCAATATAATTCGCAACGCGACACTCTATCTCAAAAATTTAACATGATACATAGATATAAATAAAATAATCTAAAAATTCAATAATTTAATTACGGTACATGGGATCGATCTGAAATTTTGAAAAATCGTTTTTATCATCGGCACGACACTGCCTGCTAAATTTCAGCTCGCTAGTCTACGACAAAGTGGGTTAATAAAAAATAAACCGTAAAAAACTAAGTTTTTGACTATAAATCCTTTATGTAAGAGACGAAACTAAAAGAATGTTCATTATAATACGCGGCGCAAGAACATCCAAAAATACAAAATTACAGTTGTGTCGTAAAACATGTTTAATATAATGCGCACCGATGAGGAATATGTTTATAAAAAGTGTTGTCAATAAAATACGCACCTTATTGCGCGACAGAAAGGTCGTTCAATATAATACGCACTTTGACACTCTATCTCAAAAAATAACATGGTACATGGAGATAAATAAAATAATCTAAAAATTCAATAATTTAAATATGGTACATGCGATCGATCTGAAATTATGAAACATCGTTTTTATCATCGGTACGAAACTGCCTGCAAAATTTCAGCTCGCTAGCTTACGAGAAAATTGGTTAAAATCGATCCAAAGTTTTGGCGACAAGCAAGCAAACAATCAACCAAACAGAAACCACGAGTTAATATAAAGGATTTAAAAACAACAAAAGAAAACCGAACTTTAAAAACAAAGAAAAAAGTTTACAACGCATCTTTCTGCATCAAATTGATTCTTTTAGTTTTCGTCCGTCTGGATATGTTTCGCTTTTAACTTTATGTCAAAATAACCCTAAAAAGACTTCATGTATTTGCTCTTACACACACACACGTATCCTGAAGTTCGTTCAATGTATCGCCTATATCAGCAATTTAGAACTTATCAAAAATGTGACGGGATGGAATAAAAAACTTAACTTTGTTTAAATTAAGCTAGAAATTTACTGTGTTGTTTTTTTTTCATTTCAAGCAGCGTAAAAGCAAATTAAGCTTAATGAATGGCATACGCAATGTTTAAATTAGACAAAAGGAATTAATCCCTTTGAATATTTGACTTAATCTTCCTTCTTTCCTAGCAATTAAAGTGGAATATTTTTTACGTTTTACCTCTGCTGGCTATTATACTTCTTCAAAAACAGTTATTTGTGCATTTTCATTTTTGTTTCAATGAATACTTTGAAATCTTCTGCTTCCAGAATTTTTATGTTTACAAATTGCAAAACTTTACTTTCTTTTTTATCATAGTGTAAGTTCTTTGGAGCGATATCGAATATAAAGAACACATTTTTTTTGTTTTTGTTACTTAGAGCAGGGGCGGCAACATTGGGGTTCGTGAGCTGCATGCGGCTCTTTCGATGACTAGGTGCGGCTTTCTAGTTCCATGCGCAACTATAAATAATTATATTTAGTGCTGGTACTGATTAAAAAAGTAATTGCTCGATTAATAGGTCTAAAAATAATCGCTTAATCGATTAATTTCGATTAATTTCCATTAATTATATTTTTATAACGCATATGTAGATCCCGTAAAGTTGCGATTCATTATTGTGAGAAATCGGTTAAGTCGCGGTAAATCTATGACTCTCAAATTTTGAGACGTTTTACAGCAAATTAGTTCTGCTATGCAAGAAATAAGGAAGAAAAACCTTTTCGTTTACGTATGCATGTATGAATTAATAAGAATAACATGAAGGAGAAGTATGTAAGTTACACAAAATTTAAATTATTAATAAATTGCAAAAAGAAAATTGAAATATTTTCTTAAATTTTTATCGAATTGTAATCGATCAAATATTTATCAATTAATCGTTAATTTCTGCAGCCTTAATTATATTATTTTATTTGAAAACTCATGTTAGTGACTCTTTAAAAACTAGAAAATGTTGTAAATTGTAACTTTTGGCTCTTCCCTTCAAAAGGTTACCGACCACTGACTTATACTTATAGGTATTTTTGGCGAGCTTTATCCTTCTAACAGTAATGAGCAAATATTTAAGTTCACAAGACCTAGAACGTGTCTTTAGACTCCATCAATAAAGTTATAAATAATGTTTAATCAAAAACAGTCATATTACTGTACCGCTGATTTGATTCGTAGGTTTGAATACAAAATTATGGGCCAAATTGGTACTGCTATCCTGGAACTCAGGGAACGCAATAATCATCTTCTTCCATAATTTAGGATCTTGGAAGCCTTGGTACCATCCACGGCAAACCTAAAAAGAGAAAAAATGCTGAATAAGGAAATTCATATTTGTTTTGTAGAAAAAATGCAAGATTTATAATTATGAAAGAACAGACACAGAGAACCAAATTTAAAAGACTGTATTGGCTTCAATCACGATGAATTAGACAATTAACACACAAATATATATTAACACCATTGCTAGAAACATACTACGTAATTCTTGTAGCTATTTTAATGGAGATCTTATTGATTATCTTAGCAATTCAAGAATTTTATAAAAAAACTATTCCCAAGAGAAAAAAAAGGCAGCAAGAAGATTAGTAACCACAAGTGCAATCACTTGAGTGGAATCTACATGGGCAGTGGCTTTGAAGTAGAACCTAAAAGGCAGTCACCTGAGTATTACTTGAGTAGTATCCATAAGGGTGTGATCGATACAAAAAAATTTTACTCATAAATTATTGATGAGCTAGAATATACAGGATAAATCTTGTGATAATTGAACAAAGTATCAACAAGACACACCAGTCGTTACCAGTGCCGCTGAAAACATATCGCCATTGGATAGAATTTCAAAAATGTTCCGTAAGGCCGTAGCTGGGAGATTCGCCCATGTTTGTTGTTCAGCTGGGTTCTTGTGGGCCGTTGTTCGAGGAGAATCTCTCGGGTCTTCACAATCCACACTCCTCTTCTGTCTTTTTGAGGGCGGCATTCTATTCAAACAGCCAGGTCTGGTTTTAAGCAGGAATGTTGATCAAATCAGAGATGACAAAATGCGAGATCATGCCTTTCGTTTAATGCTTAGTTTTAAAAAACGATGTTACTTATTGGGATAGAGAAAAACTAGCTGAATGACAATGACCGGTGGTTTTCATGGAAGTCAGTTTTAAATTTTCGGGTAATAAAGTTTTAATTATTACTTCCGCCGCCTTTTTGAGGAGTGGCATGGGTTGCCTGAGGAAACCAGAAAAACAAAAATTCATCAACATTTAAAAGTCTAATAAAAGTGCAAGACTAGAAACAAACCATGTATAAGACGCAATAATCTTCTGTCTAAAAAGAACGTCTGTAACAGATAAGATAAGATAAGAAGATAGGAGGATGTAATTTTTTTAGGCCAATATCAATAGTTGGTTTTGATTCAGCGGTTTGAAACCAATCTGTGATTATTTTTAATTTATATGAGTTTGAATAAATGTAGGTAAAAAATGATTTTTAAAAAATACGTTTTTATAAGTGTACTATAAAGAATAAAATAATTTTAAACTTATAAGTTCAAGTACTTTCAGGTTTAATATGACTGTTGAGTACCTCAATAATAGCTTGAGAAGCATAAAATATTAGAACCGTTGGGAGTTAAGTTTTCAGACATTGAGCGAGACAATAACCTTGGAGGGATGTTACATATTATTTGGGTCAGGAATTTACCCCAGAGGTTATTGGAACGCAGGGCTACCCCCCAAGGCAATTAAGATTCACCCAATGGAATTGGTAGTACATTGATAGGAATTTGGGTCAGACGCCATCATGTTGTAGCCAGGGGTCTTTATATACTGTAACCAAACCTTATGGCGCTCTCTCTCTCTCTCATAAGATCACAGCTAAGGTGATAAGATTGTGAGAAGTTAGGAGCCTAGCTGAGAAGTCTGTTTTCAGGTTTGATTTAGTTAGAGTTAGAATAGTTTCAAATGTAATTTGTAGACCTAGATGTTATGGTTAAATATTATTTTATACATATATATAATATGTAATATATTGATTGATATGTTGATTATTGATAGTAGTTAAGGTTTGTTCGCTATATTGTTTTCAGCTAGTATACGAGTGTACTAGTCCTAGCATGTTAGAACAAAGAGTACTATTTTGTCAAGCCAACCTAGTAGAGGAGCAGACCAGGCGGAAGACGTGCTGGTGTTGAAATAAAGGGAACCAGGTGACAAAGTCTCAAACGTGAGAACCATTGTGGAAGAGGGTCATCGCAGTGGAGAGACTGCGCTGTCACTCAGGACGCAGTTCACATAGCAAGGGCTTGACCTCCGGACTGACCTCCGGGAAGAGATCGCACAACCCAATTTGATAGACTGAGGAGCAGGCAGAAGCAGTGACGCGAGACAGACCCGTCAATCATCTAATTGACCACACTCAATGACCAGAGTGACCAGAAGGGAAGTTGGGTCATACTCATAAATAACCCATTTTAGTCTTCGTTTAATGTTAGTGATTTGTTTATGTTACTCGTTATTGTACCCACATATTGTGTAAAGCTATTTCATTTATTATGTATAATTAACAGTATTAAATATTCTCTCTATTGTTTACAGAGGTGTTTTGCGTAATTAATTGTATATGTTAGATATTGTAGTTGTAGTATTTGAAGAGTAGTTGTAATAGTACTCTAATCTAAGTTAAGTGTTGTAATACTGGGGGCTAGAGCCATAATTAACAATATAACTCCTAGACAACAGAGTCAATACGCTTATTGGTGTCTAGTAGGTAGACAACAGTAAGTAACAATGACTAAAAACGTGGGCGGGGGCATATGAGGTTTTACACATGCAGTTCACTCAATCTTTCACTAATAGATCTCTCTTTAACTTTTATTCCAAACACCCACCCAACGGTGTGGGGAGAGGAAAGGTCTGGTCACCGATCGCTGGACTGAACTCAACATGACACGTAAAATGTAAACAAAAGCACGCCGCTTCAAATAGTTATATAGAGATAAACTAAAATGCATTAATTTAATTACGTACGTTCGATCGATCTGAAATTTTTATACGATGCATTGTTGGGTGACACGAGTCTATGTGCACAATTTCAGCTCAATGGCATCACGAAAAGTGTGTCATTTTACACGCTTTTATTTTAGTCACACTGTTTGTATGTTGTATGTTGTATCCGTCAAATCTTGTGACGTAAAATTAAACCTTTTTTGATGATCCTAAAAAAACTCAAAATTTTACCACAGATAGATCTTGTATGACAATGCACTGTATCAAATTTTAGATCGATAGAATGTACCGTAATTAAATTAATGCACTTTTAGTTTTTCGTTTTTGTCTATATAAAATATTATCACTCAAATCAATGAGACATTCCTCAATTTGCCCTAGAGGGATACAAGTAATCTCAATGTGTTGACGTCAGAAGTGGATGGTAAAGAATCTTTATTATAAGTTTAAAAAGATCAATATTCATCAAGCATTGCTGGCCGAAATATTAGCGTGATCGATCGCCGACAATGAGGTACGAGGCTCAATATTCTGTTCGGGCGTAATGTTTTTTATACATAAATTTGTAATTAATAATCTATCTTTTCACCACTATCACATTTAGGTTATTGACAATTAAGTTTAACTAATTAAATTGAATTCATAAGGTCGAAAAATCAATTTTAAAAATGTTGATACTAGAAAGTAGAAAATAAAATATTTAAAAATAATTTTTTTTAAAAAGTACACGCTTTTATTTACATATAGAAAGTGCAATAAAAAGAAGAAAATAAAAATGTTCCATGATAACAGGTAAAATAGATGAACCTATCCACTGCACATAAAAGCGTGGGGGGCTCATCACAACTCTTTATAATGTACAAGACTGCAATACATAAATAAAAATGTGTATGAATATTAATAAACCTTAAACATTTCACAACTTTGATCAAATTTTGCATGAATATTAATAAACATTAAAAGTTTCACAACTTTGATCATATAAATGCTACTATCACATTAATTAGAAATATTTATCTATATGTAAAAAAATAGTTGCAAAGAGAAATGATTTTTTAAAATATTTTATTTGACTTTTGTTTTTCCGCCCGCCCACGAATGACAGACAGAGAGAGAAAAATTACAACAAGATTTCGAAGTTAACATAAGAGATTTAAAAACGTGGGGAAAAAAAAAGACTGTACCTGTTTAGGCTTAGTAATTTTCCGATAATGTGAACTACATGACTGAGCAATCAGAAAGTTTTTAAGTTTTAAAGGAATTAAAAGGAATTTCTAAATTATGGTGTAGACAAAAGATTTTAAGTGAAAGTGCGAAAATGTATTTCAAGGGAGCAGAGTGAAATTCCCGGAGTTTGCGTTAAATTAAGACGTGGCTATAACATACTAGTAGTAAACTCAGGGCAGGATTAAGCTATCTTGGTGCCCGAGGTACATACCCACATGGGATCCCCTTCTGCCCCAATCCCCCTTTGACCGCTGGTATGTTCAATATTAAGCAAACCAACTAACAAACAAAACTGTTGTTAACACACAGGGGCGTCACAAGGGATTGCGGGAGGTGCAGACTGCACCGGGTGACACCAAAGGGTAAAATTCTGTATGCCTCGTTATTTGGCATTGGCATACTTGGAGGAGGTAGGCCTATATGGGGTAAGTTGTGAGGGGGTGACATCCTGACCAATCGAACTGGATGACACCCACCCTAGTGACGCCGCTGTTAACACAAATTTTTGTACTAGTATCACTCAAATAAAACCTACAATAAGTTATTTCTGTTTTAAAATTAATATTTAATTAATTTTGTAATAATATTAGACAAACGTACTGTAACTATTTTAATAGATGAGAAAGTCAGAGAAAGGAAACCTTTATATTTTAAAGTTCTTAATTCTAGATTTACATCTGGCAAAGTTCATCATCAAAGTTAATTTTGTCTCAATCATCAGCAAAGATAAGGAATCAAGCCATTCTTATTTCATCATCGTTTTTCTGAGATTTCTTGTACGTTTTAACTGAGAAAAAGAGCGCTCATTTAAAACGTTTGTAAACATTAATATTAATAAAAACAACCCGTAAAAAACCAAGTTTTTGACTATAAATCCTTTATGTACGAGAAGTAACTAAAAGAATGTTCATTATAATACGCAGCGCCAGACCATCCAGAAATACAAAATTGAAGTTGTGTCGTAAAACATGTTTAATATAATACGCACCGATCAGGAATATGTTTATAAAAAGAGCTGTCAATAAAATACGCACCTTATTGCGCGACAGAAAGGTTGTTCAATATAATACGCACCGCGACGCTCTATCTCAAAAAATAGCATGATACATAGGAATAAAAAAAATAATCTAAAAAATCAATAATTTAATTACGGTACATGCGATCGATCTGAAATTTTGATACATTGTTTTTATCATCGGTACGAAACTGCCTGCAAAATTTCAGCTCGCTATCTTGCGAGCAAGTGGGTTAAAAATCGATCAAAAGTTTTGGCGACGAGCAAGCAAGCAAGCAAGGTCCGCCGCAGACACCACGAGTTAATATAAAGGATTTAAAAAAATATGCGCAAGTCCATTTCTACATTGGAAAAGCAAACTGTATGTTGTCTCTATTACTTTGTATAATTATGCATGACTCAACGTGTTGTTATCTTATCTTATCTTATCTTTTTACAGACGCTCCTTCTATACAGAAGATTATTGCGTCCTACGCTTATCTATGGTTTGTGTCTAGTCCTGCATTTTCATTAGAGATTTAAACGTTGATAAAGTGTTGGTTTTCCTGGATTCTTCAGGCAACCCATTCCACGCCCGAATTCCGGACGGGAAGAATGAAAATTTGTATGTGTTTGTTCTTGCATACGGAATAAGAAAGGTGTTTTTATCCTTATGTCTATCTGAGGGTTGTATTAAGTTATCTTTGTGTTGTATTTCTAAATTAGAATTCATTGCTTTATGTATGATTACTACTTTGCTCTTTGTTCTTCTATCCTCTAGTGTTTCAAGGTTTAATGATTTAACTAATGGTGTTATTCTTGTCAGTTTTGAATATTCTCCAGTAATGAATCTGGCAGCTCTTTTTTGAATTTGTTCTAGTTTATCAATGTTTTCTTTGGTGGATGGGTCCCATACAGAAGATGCATATTCTAGTACAGGTCTCACCAAAGTGAGGTAGCATTTTAGTTTTATATCTCTATTACATTTGTTAAAGTTTCTTTTTATAAAGCCTAAGGTTTTGTTTGACTTTTTAATAACTTCATTGACATGGGGATTTTTATGATAGTTTCTCATTTATTAAGACTCCTAAGTATTTTGCATCTTTAGTTTGGGTCAGTTCTTTTCCATGAATGTAATATTTTGAATTTATTTGTTTCTTTTTCTTTGTTACTCTTAACAGTTGACACTTTTCTGGGTGGAAAGACATACTCCAGTTAGTTTCCCATTTTATCAATTCATCTAAGTCTTTTTGTAAGATTTTGCTATCTTGCTCTGATTTAATTGTTCTATAGATTATACAATCATCAGCAAATAACCTAACTTTTGTACCTATTGAGATGTTGTTGGGTAAATCATTTATATAGATCAAAAAGAGTAAGGGACCTAGCACAGTTCCTTGTGGAACTCCTGAGTTAACCTTTATTGGTGTTGTTTTCAGATATTGATGCACGAAATTTGTGGCGAATATATGAGTTCAGTAGTTGAGTATATAAATTATTGTTCAGATCTTTAGGATAAAAATTTATTATTCATACACAACACTGAGATGATTTTGTTGAATCGATCAAACAAGAAAATCTAACTCCTATATCATTATATACCTATCCTCATCTACCAATCTCTGTCTCAAGTTTGTCAACAATGGCGTAAAAAGCAGATATACGAAATTTGTCTCTGGCATTCAGAGATACCTCAAGGGCATCACCATCAAGGACCACTGTCTTTCATGCAAGTGATCTGCTAGTGAAAAATACAAATCAGCATACGTTTTCAAGTTCAAGTGCTCATTTTGTAGAGCTTGACTGAATCTGTGAAAATGTAATACTTCTTCCCAAAAGACAAGCATGAGATCGAATTCTAATTCTTGTATATTCTTTGCAATTTTTTTTATGCTTCTCTTCTGGTGTCCCCCTCCTGTGACAGGTCTTATTGTAAAAACTCTAACGCTTCTATAATCTGAGGATGAGACTTTAGAATAGCTTTAGTTCCAACAACATGTGCTTCCCATCTGCTATCGGAAAGAGAGTTTACCAGCGTTCAATCCACAAAGCATCCTTTCAGAATTTTCTATCTGTTGGTTGAAGATGAGAAAAAAGTATCGATCAGTTGCACTGTATGGAAGAAGTTTACTGCCTCTAAACAAGAGTCAACGCCCCTTCATCCTACTAGATTTAGTGAATGGGTAGCACAGGGTGTGTAGATAGAAAACGAATTCTCCTCTACAATTTTGTTCTTCATGCCCTTGTAATATCAAGACATATTCGCTGCGTTATCCGTGACTGACCACTGCATTTCGCAAAATCAACATTGCAAACTTCACGTAAGTACTGCAACTCTTGCTTAGCCTTACCTTCACCAGTGTGACTTTGCGGCTCCAAGAAAGTAAAAAAGTGCTAAATGTGCTCTCCATCTACCACATATTGAAGAACAACGCGTAATTGATCTATAGGTGAAATATCGGGTGTTGACAAGCTGAATTTGCCGGAAGCCTTTACTTCACCCATAATTACTTTATGGACTTTTGGGGACATAATTTTAATCAGTTCTTCACATTTAGTTTGGGATACATAAGAATGATTTCCTTTTCTAGAATTTCCTTGTTTCGCAATGTGTGATGCTAAAAATGGATCAAACTGACTGACCAACTCCAGCAACCCTAGAAAAATTCAATTTTGAAAAGATCGAAATTTTTCATTTGTACCTTTAAAAGCGATATCATGGGTGGATTAAGATTGCACGGGGCTCCTGGCTGCAATTCCACGTGGGGCCCTGTTCAGCAACTTTATTATACATCTTAATAAGTTTAGGGTTACTTAATTTAGTCTTAAATCATTGGGCGCCCTTGGCTCTAGCCCAATCAGCCTTCCATTTAATCCGCCCCTGTGCGATTTAATATTACATTTGCGATTTGCTAACGTCATGTCGATTCAGGACAATACACACATTTTTCTTGAGCACTTGTGGTGCCCCCCAAATGCTTGGTGCCCAAGGCACGTGCCTTGTTTGCCTATAGGTTAATCCAGCCCTGAGTAAACTGCTATGAAAGAGTTGTTTGTGACCGATTACATAACATAAGGTGAAATTATTGCCAATCAATTAATTTTACCGCCGATCAAACTAGCAATTCATGAATATTCCGATACCCAGTTTATCTTATATTTATATATATATATATATATATATATATATATATATATATATATATATATATATATATATATATGAATATTAATATATATATATATATATATATATATATATATATATATATATATATATATATTAATATATACAAAATTAGTATTTAATTTGTCATATAATGACATTGCACCTGAACCCTTATAGCAATTTTCAATATGTTAAAAAAAAGCTTCAGAATACATTTTTAAAATAGTGTTCTTTTAAAAGTTTGGAAAAAAAGTCAACACATTTAAAAATGAAAAATGAAATAGACTTTAAAGTTCAGAAGCATTACAGAGTAAAAAAAAATAACTTAGACAGGCTATTATTATGCATGTCAATTTTCTTTAATTTTGGCCATTAATATTAATTCTTTTTCTTCTATAGTATCATTTGTTAACGTCTTGTTTATCATGAATATATTTTAAGCGTATTGATTTGCTTCTGCTTGTAGATATGGTTAACGTTAGAAAACAGAAAACCAAATAGAAAACATAATGGATACAGTAATGTTTAATATCAATATGATAATGTGAAAGCCCGCGTTAATTTCAAATGAGATCTAAAAACTTAGCAATTCTTTAATGTATATGTTGTCAATCAAGGACTGTTCATACAATACTAAGCATATATAAAGCGGACTAAATCCAATGAAAATGTTATTTAAAATAAACATATTGTATTGGACATGCTATTTACCACATTTTGTACTATTAGTAAATGGATTATTCAAATGCATACCAAGGGGTCGACCATAAATGACGTCACGCACTTTTGGTTTTTTTAACCCCCACCCTCTTCACGCGTCGTCACAAACTCTTAGAACTTTTTTCAAATATGACATTTAAAAAAGTTTTTCACCTCCCCCATAAAAGCAGTTTTTTATATTTGAAAATGAGCATGTTTCAAATCATGTTTAAGTGTTGTTTTTTGTGTAAGGATGCACTGCAATATCGTAACACGCGTCAAGACAGGTAAAATGTCATTAAATAAATTGCGAACAATCAAATATTTAAGTGGGACTTTTATTTAAATTTTCATGTTTTGATGCGTCATCAAATTTCTTAAACACCCGCTTCACTTCGTCACGCATGGTCACAAAAGTATAACCTCCTTTCCCTCCCCCAGGTGTGTTGCGCCATTTATGGACAGTAAAATAAGTAAAATAAGCGCAATTCAGTAAAGGGTGTATTAATACAATTAACAGCCCAAACATATGTAATTTAAAGTACTATTTGGGACATACTCTAATATTATAAAGCATTCTTTTAAAAATGACATTCATGTCTTAACTTATCTTATGTTCTCTGATCTGTTGCAGACGCTCCTTCTATACATAAGATTATTGCGGCCTCGATAATATGATCTACAAACACAATGTTGTCAATTGACATAAATACATGTCTATAAATGTTTTATAAAATTGGATGATATATGAGTCTTATTTTTCTAACTGGAAATTAAACTTTAACATTTGCGAGCAGACTTTTTGAGAAAGTTTTCTTATTTTGTAATTGACCAAATTAATCAAATTATAATCAAATCTCTCAAGGCTTATGGTATCCTGGAAAAAAAAATAAATGATAAAATTATTGCCTAAAATGTGTTACATATAATAAAAGTTTAATATTTTCAAGGGTCTATAATTTAAAAAAATATATCGACTTTAAATGTTAAATTATGGGTTTTTTTCTATTAAAAAGAAATTAGAAACAAAAACTTATAATTATTCCAATATATGAATTTGTAAAAAAGCTTGATAAAAAATGGACGTGTGCATGTTAAAGGAATATCTTTAGAATTTATCGATCATTTTATAATATTTAACTTTAAACAACATAGATCAACCATCCATAATAACAAATTGCTATTTGATATAAGGGCATGCCATTAACCATTATCGATTTATTAATATCTATTCTCATAAAGTAATCACTGAAATATTTCAAGGAGTTTTAGCAATAATAAAGGATTTTTAAGGTATTAAGTGAATACCATACCTTTTTTGAATATTTTTAAAAACCTTCATAAATGAAATGTTTTAGAAACTAAAGATTTAAACTTGACTAAAAGAAATATTCCATTAAATTAGCATTTGGCCATCATTTTTCTTCAAAAATGTTTGCTTATTTTACCCACATATTTGGACACCACTCACTAGATGGACAATCACAAATGTGCTAATATAGAAAAAATCCTCAATGTTTATAAATAATTTGAATTCATTTAAAATCGTTGTAATTGAAGTCGCAGAAATATAAGTAAAGGAATTATTTTAAATAGTAAATTCAAAATTAACCCATTTGTATGTATACCTTTTTAAATTAAATAATATATTTTTACGAGTATGTATGTGTTGCGTGTCAACATTAATGAATATACATCGTAAACAAATAAATTTATTCTCCTAAAAAAAATAAAAATAATATGAGTAGTTCATTTGAAAGGCCTATTGACACATATATGAGTGGTCGAGTTAAAACGGTCAATAAAATATCATTTTTGATGACTTCGAAAGTGAAGATGTTTTAAGGAGATGGTAATGAAAACAGTAATTTGACTAGAAGTAGTAAGGGTCATTTGGGATTTCATTTGAAAGGTTAGAGATTTGAATCCAAGCAAACACATTTTTTGAACATAAAAATAGAGAAAGAACTTGTTCTTAAAATACATCGTTGACGCCGACAACATCATGCCAAGTGAATAACGACAAGAGAAACAATAAGATAATTAATCAAACCTAGAGATAATAGACGATAGAAGAACAAATTACAGCAAAGTAGTAACACTATATAATGCGTTTAATTGTAACTTTAAGGTATCTAACACAAATGTCAGGCGGACAAAAGGTAGACAAACACTTTTATTTTTTCATGAGGAAGAATAAACTCATAAGAAATATGCATTTTTCCGATATGAAATTGGAACGCGTAATGGTTTGTTTATAAAGGTTATGAAAACCAATAAACTATCAACAATCAAAAGTCTAATTAAAAGGCAATACTGGTTATAAATCATGGAAAAGCTTAACACGTAATAATATTCTCTATAGAAGGTTGAACTGTGATGTATACGATAAGTGACTGTAAATTTATGTACTAAAGCTTACTGAGGAAAAAAAGATTTGTTAGGATAAGAACAAAAAATGATTAAGAAAAAAAATCGTCAATTAAAGTATGCATTAAAATTTTTACGATAAATTTAATTGAAACGTCATTATTGAATAGAAATGTCAGAGATCTACCGTTCACGTTAGAGGTAGATAGAGTGCATATTTAATACTTCAGATGAACGCTTTTCTAAAGTTTGACAATTGTTTGGTATATTGTTCAAAGAAAATGGTCAGAATCGTGAAGTCAAAGATATAAATTCAAAAAAAGGTAAATTATGATCAACAATAACAAAAATTAAGACATTAAAAAAACAGAAACAGATAAGTTATGGAATTTTGATTCTACAGATTTTTATTTAAGAATAATTATGGATATAAAACTTAACTGTTATTTATTTATAAATTTTAAAAAACAAATGATATATTTTTTACGAGTCTTTATGTGTCCCGTGTCAACATAAATGAATAAAAATCATCTAACAAATCAATTTCTTCTCCTCAAAAAGATATGAATAATTAATTTGAAAGACATATTGACAAATATATGAGTAGATGAGTTAAAACGGACACTAAAAAATTCATTCTTGATGTCTTCGAGAGCATATTATTGTTCTGAAATATCATCTGAGTTTTTTTAATACATTCATTAATATGTAAGCAAAACAGTTCAAAAATCCGAAAACAAGTTTCACTTAACACCCACCCCCCCCCACCCCAAATCCCGGGTCTTTGGCCCAAGTAAGACTTTATCAAGTCAGGAAATCTTTAACAATCGATAGAAACATTGATAAAGGCAACAATGAATAATCCCATTCACTAAGAGACCTCATGTTGGTATCATACACTCTGATGTATTGCACCTTTGTCTGGAACTTTCACTTGTTTTTTTTTCTAAGCAATTTGATTTTTGTACACAGCCCTGGTTCTCATTGCAGTGTTCAATGTCCATAAAAATAATGAAATTTAATTGTTCAGTTTGTAGAAATTCACAGGATCGCTTGTTTTTCATGACATACTTTTCTATAGTAAACACGGATGAAGGAAAAGAGACGAATGAAGTTTGAGTTTTGATTTTTTAATGCCTTTTAAATTAAAATTTTCATTTTTAAGATACTCAACATCAATGTAATATGTCAGCAATAAAATGTATAAGGTTGTACAAATTAACACACTTTTGATTTTCATATGTCATAAGGTTTTATGTCTTTTCAAATAAAAAATCATTTTTCGGGTATTTTAAACGTTTTAAATTCTGCTTAATGTATAATTTTTCTTTCTTTTATATTTTCCGGATGAAGTTCAACAATAGTGATTGAAGGTAGCAATTTTGAAATCACATTTAAGCTTTGATGCCATCAAATTGTATTCATGTTGACATGACAGAAATGTATATTGAGCATGTATAAAATGAAGCTATGAAGTCATTCCTGTAAAATGTAAAAGAATACAAAAATATATTGTTACATTGCTTACTACTAAGCTTGTACATTCATCACGTGACAGTAGCTATGAGTCCACTCATCAAACTTAACTGTCAGGTTACTAGCTCTTAAATTATATTAAAAATAATTACATATTACTAAAATTTGAAACAATAGAAACGTATATTTTAATCTCTAGTAGAACTGGGCATGTTAAAGTTATCTATCTATATATATAATTCCCTTCATGGGACCATGCGAGGCAAGCAAGCTGCAAGTATGTGCAACCGAACATGACGAATGACCCTCGCTCGGGTCAACTAAACACTGTTGGCAAGCGTGGTGGGATGAAAAAAAGGGGGGGGGGATGGGAGTGGGTGGTAACAAAACTCTTGCGTTCTCTTGCCGTTATCTTGCATTGTTCCTTCACAGAAATGTGAGATTCGTAGTGTACTGGTTATCACGTCCGTCTCATACGGGGAGGTCCTGGGTTCAAGCCCCGGCTAAAAACATTGTTTTGTTTTTTTAATTTTTAAAAATGTATGTTTGTGCCCGTTCTTTTACCCCTTTATTGCCAACACTAGCTGATCCACAGCGTAGCATACGCTGCTAATGATTTAGTGAAGGGGGAAGACTTCCTGAAAGACACGGTTGTCAAAATGGGGTGGGTTTGGGCAAACGACTGTGAGTGAATGAAAAGAAGGAACTCTGGAGAGACCCAGACTTGCTCATCATAGACATTGCAAATAACATTTGGGGGGGGGGAGAGTACAGACACAAAAAGCAGCACTAAGTAAATACAAAATAGCGAGTAAACGTAAAGATATGCACACTGAGGTTGTTGTTACCCGCCTCCAATTTAATATTAATACTACCATCCCTTAAACATAAACTGTGATTGGCCGACCCTAGCGAGGGTTAGTCATATTTATGGTTGTTAATTGCGTGTTGTTGTTTTCTTTTGGTTTTCTTTTTCTTTGGAAACTTATTATCGATTACGTAACTCCGATTTTAAACCGATTATCGTTTTATAGCTGACTTCATAGAAGTTAGGGGTGTACCGAATTTCGCCTGTAAATGTTTCGAAACCAACAATGAGTTGGCAGCCCCCCCCCCGCAACCGACATTCACTCGCGTTGTTTTGATTTCTTAGTGCTGTAGTTTGTGTCCGTTCTTTCTCCACTTTCTTTGCACTCTCCATGAGCAATTCTGCGGCGTATGCTACGCCCCGGGGCGTCTAGTTTTAAATATTTGAACATGGTATGCTACTTGCTTGCCAAGGGTAAGAAATGTTATGAATACTTTAGGAAAAAATTCGGGGCTCATGTTTTTTTTTACATTGTAAATATCTTTGAAATAAATATTAGCCAATGATTTTGATTTAATGCAGCCATTGTAAAAAACTATTGAGCTACACTTTATTACACTCTACAATCTATACAATCTTTAACAATAAAAGCGTTGTTCTTTAAATAAGGAAAACCAGCAATCAAACTGTATTAAATTTCCGTGCAAAAGTCTACATCACATTATATATTTCTTATGGGTAATATGTTTATGAAATTTAAAGAATAACATACTTAATGCTACTGAAAAGGCTCTTCTTCTGTGAGTGTCTTAAGAATGCAAATTGTGTTTACGATCTCAAAACTGTAAGGTTGTCTGAAAGATGAAATCGAAAAATGATCCCTAACTTGTTAAAGAAAATAATTAAATCTTCTACAATAATGTAGCGATATCACCTCATTAAGAAATTTAAAGTAAGATAAAAAGCTCTATAAAATTTAACATTTTCATAATTAAACATTTTAATTTTACAAATTATATAGAGTAAAGAAATATATTAAAACTTAGAAACTTAAGTAAACAAATACATTTGAATAAAAATGCAAAACGCTCAAAGTACCACACAAATAAATAAAATTAGTAAATAATTTATCTTTTATTAATCTAAGTTGATTATTTGCCCATCGATTGTTAAATATTTGTTTTTAAAAAAAAAGATTGCAAATATTAATACCCCAACCTTCACCCAACTTTTCTACGTAGGTATTCTCAGAATAAAATGTCATTCGGAAAAAAATTTAATTGTTATAAAATTTAATACTTTACATATCAATAAGGGCGTGTTTTCAGGCTTTGAATTGTGAATTATGCCGAAAAAGTGGATAAAAATATTTAAAAATTAAGGATGTCTGGTAAAATGTTTACTTAATTTTTAAAGATCAGAATTGAATAGTAAGTCTTCCTTTAACATCAACACTTTTTTTTCCAGAAAGGCTTAGCCACAAAATTTCCCTTAAGCTCGGTTTACTTAAAGCCAAATCGTGTTTTAATTTTTTATGGACGTTTTGTCATATATTTCATAATTTAAAGAATTTTTTTTGGGCACAATAGGAGTGAATTTTATGAATTAAGGCCCCTTTAATATTTGACTATGGTTAATCATATGCATTTATTTAAAAAAAATTTTTTTTTATATAAACAAACCGTCGAGCATTTCATGATTGCACTTATTGAAATCATGAACCAATGAATAGTTTTCAATAAACTATCATTTTCAAAGAATGAATCTTGGTATTATGGTTAGAATATGATGATTTTTAGGACATGACGAACATCTACGACATGTAAAGTTTGTTTGGGAATAGGATGTTTATGAACAAACGGAACGTGTCTGTTTGCGACAAAGCTTGTCTTGGGGTTGTGATACGTGCTAGGGGATTGAATGTGTATACTGGTCAACGGGATGAGCACACGGCGGACGAGAGGTATGTGAGTCCTGCTGACGTACCGAGAGTCACGCGTTCAAAAACACTATGAGGCAGGGGATTAGTTCCCGTGGCTTTTGGGTTCCCTGTGTCCAATCAGCTCTGATATTAGTTTGGGTAAATAAAATTTGCTAGGCATTGTGCCACGACATCCCCTCACTTGGCTTTGTGCCACGACATCTCCTCACTTGGCATTGTGCCACGACATCTCTACACTTGGCATTGTGCCACTACATCCCTTCATTTTGCATTATGCCACAACATCTCATCACTTGCCATTGTGCCACGACATCTCTACACTTGGCATTGTGCCACGACATCTCTACACTTGGCATTGTGCCACGACATCTCTACACTTGGCATTGTGCCACGACATCTCTACACTTGGCATTGTGCCACGACATCTCTACACTTGGCATTGTGCCACGACATCTCTACACTTGGCATTGTGCCACGACATCTCTACACTTGGCATTGTGCCACGACATCCCCTCATTTTGCATTATGCCACAACATCTCATCACTTGCCATTGTGCCACGACATCCCCTCACTTGGCTTTGTGCCACGACATCTCCTCACTTGGCATTGTGCCACGACATCTCTACACTTGGCATTGTGCCACGACATCCCCTCAATTTGCATATTGCCACAACATCTCATCACTTGCCATTGTGCCACGACATCTCTACACTTGGCATTTTGCCATGACATCTCTACACTTGGCATTGTGCCACGACATCTCTACACTTTGCATTGTGCCACGACATCCCCTCACTTGGCATTGTGCCACGACATCCCCTCACTTGGCATTGTGCCACGACATCTCTACACTTGTCATTGTGCCACGACATCCCCTCACTTGGCATTGTGCCACGACATCTCTACACTTGGCATTGTGCCACGACATCCCCTCACTTGGCATTGTGCCACAACATCTCATCACTTGGCATTGTGCCCCAACATCCATTCGTACGACGTGGCCTGTGAACGCCGCCTCACTTGCCAATAAGTCTATATTTTTTTATAAGAAAATAAGAAGAAAAAATGTTATAGTAATTTTATGTAATAAATTTTTTGTTTACTTACATCTTCCTGCATTTTGCTAGTATGCTATGCACTACATCAGGGTTAGGGTCTCCAAATGTGCTAACGAACTCCACATTGAGATGTGTAATTGTTCTAAAGTGGCTTGCTATACTATTTAGGAAGCTTGTCATCTAAGAAAAAAAATCAATTTGTCATACGATACATACATTTATTTGGACAGGCAACACATATGGTCTCGTACAAAATTTCAATCTAATACTGAATTAAAAAGTTAAAAAACAGTTACATTACTTTTGTGTTTACTATTAACAAAAAATAATCCTTAACTTATTTTTGTATATATCTTCCGTTAAAATGAATTAAAATTACCTCATAATTTCGTGAAGCATACATTACTATTAAAACAATTTAAATTGTTACGCTGGTTAACGAACAACCGAGAACTCGACTAGTGAACTCCCGACAACAGAATGTACAAAATGTGTTTGAGACTGCAATGAGGCTTATAGATAAGTAGATGGATAACACGCAAACTGGGTATGAGTTAGCCCACCAAAAGCGAACGTTTCATCAAAGAGCATTCTTTAACAAACAAATAGTACACAAACGAATAAAACCATAAAAGAAAAGAATTGCTTGATTTGGATCCGGATTTCACCGCATCTAAGTTGTAATTCATTATATTCTTTTTATTTGTTTTTTAATTATAAAAGAGTTCAACGAAGGCAAACCACGCCGCAGATAAAGGTTCGAAAATACCCCAGACAACATTGGGGATTTCAAACAATGGTTTCCACACTTTTTGTTTTCAATTCTTAAAAGTATTATGAAGATAGCATATATTTAGGTAAATGAAAAAGGGAAGTCGCCATGATATGTTTCTTTTAAAAAACAAAATTAATATAGGAATATGCTGTTGTCAGATGTAAAAAGTATGAGAAAAGGTTTTAAATTAACAATAACAAAACATTCATGGAATAATTAAGAAATAAATTTTTAAAAAAATATATGGGCGTTTTTCAAAAATTTGACATTTTTGACACAGTGAAATTTTTAAAAATGAAAGTCATTTTCGATGTGATTTTTCTTTATCATTGTAATCAGTGTCCATTTAAATACTGTATTTTAAAAAATTAGACCTTAACACTGTGTTTTTGTTTTACAGCAGTGGTTCCCAAAGTGATCCGTACGGACCCCCAGGGGTCCGCGGTACCCTTCAGGGGTTCCATGGAAAATTAAAATTGATTTGGGGGTCCCTGAACAACGTCAGGGGGTCCGCGCAAGATTTAACATCAAATAATAAAACTGATACATTTTTATTATTATTGAAATTAAAATAAATAATAATAAATAATAATAAATAAAATAGTATGTGAATGCCTGTTCTACTAATTAAATACCATTTTAGGTGCTATCCTTCATGGATACAAATGTTGTTTTACGTAGAAAAAGTAGTATAACTACTGTAATTCCACATCTATAACCAATAAAAATACTTGGTTTGTTGAAAGGTCAAGCTTGATGCAGAAGAAATGCTGAATTCCTATAACTATAGGAATTATAGTTACAAGTATACAAAAATACAAGTTTATAACTTGAATCTACGAGGGTTGCAAGGTTGTGTATTTTTCGATGTGTCGGGAAGTTATATTTATCTAAATTATATCCTATCATCAAATAATGTTTTCAATAGGGCTTTACTGTATCATTCCATTGAAAACGTTAATAATTCTTAACAGTGGTCTGTTACAACTAATAAGAGAATGAGTGAGCCCAAGGCTGCATTTAGAGTTGATGGGGCCCTAAGCTATTTAAGGCCCTTTTGAAGTCTAGATATTCTATATCAGTGACAAATATGAACACAAAATTCCGGGGGCCCCCAAGAAGGCATGGGCCCTAAGTTATAGCTTGTTTAGCAAATAGGTAAATCCAGCACTGAGTGAGCCGAAGAAACATTTCCGACAATATGGTGTTAATGAATATTTGAAGTATGGCTAAATGTTTGGAAACAGATACGAAAGGTGAAACGTTATTAACTGAATTTTTAAAAAAATGTTTGAAGTTAAAGCAATACTCTTGACTTTCTGGCATACTTAAAACATTCTGTACCAAATTTATTTTCAATAAATTGAGTCATCCATCGACATCAAATACTCACAAAAATCTTAGTGAAAGTTTGCATGGATCACTAGATTATGTCATTAGATCAGTTAATAAAACCAAAAGGAATGGTTTGATGAGAGATTATTTGCTCACTATGGTTTGGAGAATGAAGAAGACTATAATGGATTATTTATTCTAACAGAAGTACGCTGGTTATCATCACGTACATATTTAATTCGATTTTATGCTCTCTTTTATTCAGTGTCCAAATTGCTGGAAAACAAAGACAATGATCAGCAACCCGATTAACTAAAAAAACGACATATCTTTTATGAAAGAATTATTTACCCAACTTTAACGAAACTAATTTGAATCTACAACTACTACAAGGTAACCAATTAAATTTAATCAAAACTAAAAGCGTTATGTCTGAGTTTGTTGCAAACCTTTTTCTTTGCAAGCAAAACTTAGGAACAGGAGAATGTTCTCGTTTTTCAAATCTTTTGAAATTGCAAAATAGAGATAAATATTTGCTTGCTTACTGTCAAAACTTAACGGTTCTTCATGCAGACCTCAGACCTGAACCAAAGATTTGAAGGCATTCGTCACTATTGGATATTTCCGAATGGCAGTTGAACTCTTTAGCGCATGGACAATCTCAGGTCCAAAACACAGAGGAATACATACTAATACAGGAGCAGCTTATTGAAATATCAAGAAATGAGGAACTAAAACCAACGTTTGGACTAGGATACCATAAATTCTGGTTACAAAGTCAGTTCCCAATAATATATAATGCATTATAGGTTATTGAGCAGAATTTTTTGACTGTTTACCTGTGTTCCTAATTGGTAGAACAAAGATTCAGTGGCGTTATGAACCTCATCATAAAAAACCACATCAACAAAAATAATAAACGACTACAAATTGGTGCTCGTGAGAATTTGCGGTTCCTACACACAAACATTGAGTCGGTCATAAATCCTGTATATTAAAAGGCTATGTTCCGTGCGGTCATCGATAGCGATTGGTCCCTCAAACACACAAGACTCATACAGCCAATCATATTGAACATTTTACGCGGATGTTCAAAACGAGTTATTTTTGGTGCAGTATTTCTTCCAAGACTTTATTTTGAGTTATGCGCGTTGGGATTTATAGTCAAAATCTCTGTTTTTACTAGTTATTTATGTTAACTATAATGAATAGTATTTTTGACGTGATGCACAAATGACATGTGTGCCGGTCGAGACGGCTGCTGGAGTGGAGTTACAACATGCCACCGAATGGTGACGGAACGTCCTTGGACGGGCTTTATTGCTCGTACACTCATAAAATCGCATCACGTTAATCCAAGTTATTAATTGTTTAAATTTGTTTTCAATTTAATCTTAAACAAAAGTGATAATTTCAATAAATACCGTACTTTTCATCAAAATGTTGCTTTTGTAATTTTTGTACTATGGTGCATTTATAAAGTTTTTTTCACTTGGGGGTCCGTGGGGAAGTTTTGAGTATAAAAGGGGTCCGTGGGTCAAAAAAGTTTGGGAACCACTGTTTTACAGCAACGGTCTAATGGTCATGCATCGCATTTCAATTTCACTTGTGTGAATTATATGTAAGAACACACAAAGACTGAAAAGAATAATTTTTTAAACCAAAATAAATTTATATTTATTAAAAAACAACTAAATTTGATTATAATAAAAATTTAAGACATGCAATAAATGACAAATGCTATCAGAGGGTGTTAAAATAACAAAGTTCAGAAAAATCATAATAACAATAACCAATTTTTAAAATTAAAGTATGCTTAAAAGCAAGTGGTAACGTAACAATCTTTATAATAAATCACAACACACCCTAACTAATATTAATACGCAGCCTGAAAGAATTCTGATAAATAAGAAAATAGTTGTTTGTGAATTTAGTACCTGTTACCCCAGTGAGTTTACAGTTACATCAGTGAGTTTACTGTTACACCAGTGAACTTTTAGTTACACCAGTGAGTTATCATTGATTCTATCTTTAAATGTTTAGGAGTTTTTGTTAACTTAAACACAATATACATTTTATTATAATGGATATGCCTTCTAAGATTGCAACAATTAAATAATTTTAAAAATATAGATGTTAAGTGAACTTTTCGTTACACCAGTGAACGTTCAGTTACACCAGTGAGTTTTAATTTTATCTATCTTTAAATGTTTAGGAGTTGTTTTTTTAAAACTTAAACACAATATGAATTTTATGATAATGGATATGTCTTCTAGGATTGCGATTAACTAATTTTAAGAATATAGAATATATTAAGTAAAAAAATAGTAGAAAAAAGGATGCTAACTGGAGATGGGGGCATATTAAATGAATAAATTTCATAAACTTAATACATTGTGTTCAACATTTCTTATTGTATGGAACCAATGGCACTAAATGGTTTGGACACCAATACAGTGGCTTTTGATTTATCCTGGTGGAAGTCCACAAGGTCATTGCATCATCATTACTTGTTTTTACTCGGGTTGGATGTGAAATCGCGTTCTCGGATCGGTGCCTTCTGAAAAAACTGAAATGATTGGCATTTTCAATACACTGGCGAGCCCAAAATTTGCCATTTGCCTAAACAACATTTTTGTGTGTAGAGGGCCATTACTTCTTTCTCAAAAACAAATCTGACAACATCATCTATACCTAAATTGTGTTATTCTGGGGAAAAAAATCACAGTAAAGGCAAACACTTATTTGCAGCTGTAAGATACTGATGATATAAACCTTGGGAAAGATATGCATCGCTGAAATAAAGCTCAGAATGAGTTGCAATTCATAGATAATGCAAATCCGAATTTCCTCAGTGCATTTATCTTTTCCATAAGCAAACTCAGCACCATAGGCTGGTAGGCAGTCTCCATCTTCTCTCACTTTAATCTGAAATATTATCAAATATATAACCAAGTTTTTGCTTAGTTGGTATGTCATCTGGAACATCATTCACAGCTCTTCTCTCTATTTGTATTCTGGTACTAATGACACATTTAGTGGACCAATACGTCTCATTCATATGTAGCATCTGCGACTCACATTCATGGACAAGCTCTGCAAAGGTCTCTAGTTCATCTAAATTTTTTTAAAATTATTTTTTTTATTTAAAAATTATTTTTTTTATTTTAAAAAGTCTCATAAACGGTGGTCGTAAGCGGTCCTAATGTTTCAATTAGAACTTAATAGGGTGATATACCTGGTGGGTCCCGTCTCCCTTCCAGGTCAGCGGAGGAATTTCTTAGCATAAGTCAATCATTATTTTTATTGTGGCTTTTACGTGGGCTCGAACCTATGCCCCTCAGCTTGTGAGGCGAGCGCACTATTGACTTCGCTATTCAGCCGCCATCTAGATACCTTTCACAAATTTGCTTTCTCATATCCTCTGGACATGTGTTGTTTCTGCATCACATGTGTCAGAACAGATATTTTCAATACCCATATCTTTATCTTCCACCATCAATAACCCCTTCACGTGTACTGCTTTCTCCCTATCCCAAAAACATTTGCTTCCTGCTCAAAATTCTTCTCAAAACTTTGCCTGCAGCAACTGATGACAATGGTGAGTTTTCTTCTCATTGGATTATTCTTTGATTTCATTCATGACTGATTAAACTTTAAGGTCCTTTTAACTGATGATGAAGCTTTCCTTACTCTAATGTTTTCTTTGAGGAGTAACTTCTTTGCTTTCGATCATGAGTTGCTCATTTGTTGTCCTTTGATTTGTTTGCAGATTTTTGAATTGGTTCTCTTAAAGCGTTAAGCTTCCTCTCAGAGGCTTCTATCTCTAAATTCAGAGACCTGTATCTTAAGTTTTTTGTTTTCTGGAGCCTTCATTTTTAGTGATGCCACTTTCTGTCGAGAAGGCCCGTGAGATGAAGAGGTAGAATTTGACAGTGATGGGGAAAACAAAGTATTTATCCAATATTAATAGTGCTTGTCTTTTCAATCTATTATTGCGGTATCTAGTCCGCAAAGCTTTCTTTTCTTTCCCATGTTCCCGTGGTGTCATGTCTTTCTTGTTCCTGTCTCCTTGTCCTTTTTATACTTTTCATCTTTGCGTTGAAGATACGCTGCTCGCAACAGAGAGCAGCATTTCGCCTTTCACGGTACAAATATTGGCTTTCCGCGTTCGTCAATGCCTTGGAATTTGATTTTGACTGAAGAAAGAAAACAAAAGTTGTGAATGTATCTGAAATGTCCTCATTGTAAGGTCAAAATATGACTCTAGTGTTCCACAAAATGATATAAAGATTTTTATAGCTATATATGTTCATAATATAAAACATAAGTAGAGTGTTGGTTGACAAACAATGAATATTATTAAAATGCTGTCCTTATTTAATCAAATAACAATAAGTAATAATATCTGGACAAACTGTTAAGTTCTAGATATAAAATTGTATTAGACTTGATGCATATTATTTATCAAATTTAAAAAAAAATATTCATATTATGACAAATCCCCACTGGCGTAACAGTCCTTTCACTGGTGTAACGATTTTTTACCGTAACACCAGTGAGTGTTACACCAATGAACATTTTACAAGTTCAACAAAATTTTAGCCCACGGTTTTAGAGAATGAAAATAAGCTTATATTTTATGATAACTACCATTATCCCCTGTTATATTGATCCATTGTTAATATACATTAGGGTATAATTTTGGGTAAAATGGTCTGTTACATCAGTGAGTGTTATGCCTAATTACTTACCATTTTGCAGCAGAATGGTCTGCAATGAGCCACACAGAAAAGTTTCCAAGCATCAAAAGCACCTCCATTGTGGAAAAGGTGGTAGTCACTCTCAGAAAACCCCTATGGTTTTTATTGCCAATAATTTCAATCTCCATATTATGCTCTAGTATAAAGCTGTTACACCAGTGAGTCTAAAACTGGCGACATCCATATTTCGGCCAATAAAAACTGAACTTTTACTTTTTATACCCATTTGTATGGTTTAACATACTGTTAAAACACATATGAACATCATATTAAAACAATAATAACACTAACTAGCCTATTTTAATTGTTTATATGAATGTAATTATGAATGG
This sequence comes from Ampullaceana balthica, assembly GCA_944989445.1. NCBI lineage: Eukaryota > Metazoa > Mollusca > Gastropoda > Lymnaeidae > Ampullaceana > Ampullaceana balthica. The sequence goes on from CALYLW010000393.1 coordinate 652,247, forward strand.
GTTTTGTGTTGGCGACATGGTCTTTTTCAAACATACAGATTTTTAAATAGTAAATAAAAAACACACATATGCCTGATTTTGAATTATAATACATTTTAAGATTCAGAAATGAATGCTCTTTAAAACCATACAAGCCACTCAAATACATGTGCTCCACTTCAAAATTTATCAAACTTTGTATGCGTGGGACATTAAAATGTAAATTTTTTGAAAAACGCCCACATGCTCAACTCAAAAGAATTAAGCCTAATAATTCAATTAATAAGCGAGGTAAAAAAATGATACACGTTCACAAGCATTTGAAAAAGAATAAATATAGCTCTTTATCGCACTTAAATTATTTTTAAAAATAAAAATAATGTAGTGCTTGATTGAGTCAATTTGAACGCCGATTCCAATTATATTTACATAAGACTGTAATTTTAAATAAAAAAGTTTAAACATCTGCCCTACTTTAGAACAACTTCTCTGACACAGCGAAAACACAAATAGAATGTCTAAACCTATATATCCTCATGTTGTCAAAGGGGGTATATTCTGGCGTTGGGGGGTATATTCTGTTTAACTCCCGAGGTATATTCTGACGAGGGCCAAAACAGCCCAGGATATATATGTGTATTCTGGTTTGTTAGTCCGTATTACTACACCGTGGCAAAAGATGTCCCTGATTCCACCCAGCTCCGCATGGGAACCTGACACTAATAAGGGAAACAAAGAAGAATGAGAAGGCAGGACGCAATAATCTTCTGTATAGAAGGAGCGTCTGTATAGATAAGACATGAGACACTGTTCAAACGGCACGGGTTCAAAATAGCGACTGTCAAAACAGCGACCGTCATAATAGCGACTTCAAAATAGCGACTGTATCAAAAGAGCGACTGTCATAACAGCGACTTCACCACATAGCTATTCTTGTCCAACCGTTCACATAACACAGTGGTTCCAATCTTTTTTGACACATTGACCCCTCTTTTCATTGTCTAAACTTACCCAGGGAACCCAAGTGAAAAAACTACATAAATGCATAGTAACAAATAAAAACTCAAAAAAATACCAACATTTTGATGAAGTATTTATTGAAATTAAAAATAGTGTTTAAAATAAAATGTAAAACAATTAACTTATGCTATATATACACGCATTAATTCAAATACAAACAACTGCTCAGTAACAATAAAATTTGAATCATGGTTACCCGGGCAGCTTTTTTAAAACAATATTGACAGCCCCCTTTTCAAAGCGTCATGTGGTCGAACTGTCCGGGGGTTACATAATGACATGTTACGAAGGCTAGACTAAGTGACGACCACAGACCCCGTGTTATGGAGAAGGTAAATAAAGGGATTGGGGCTGAGAGAATGTAAGTACCTTTATAAAGGACTATCTGACCACATTGCCTTGGGGTGAATACGTTTTAGTGTTAAATTAAACGTTGAAAAAAGCGTGTAATAACTATTTCATGCCGTTTTTAATTTTTAATAGATAATAATATTAAACTATATTATTTTTATTTATTTTTTTAAATTAGAAAAAAAAATTACGAGGTAAAAACGAAAAGGGTCGAAACATCCGGGGATAAGAAAGTATTGTAGTCGATCTGTCTCTAGCTTAAAAAAGCAGCCACACTCCACCTCTGCCCCTACCACCGCAATCCCCCTCAATTAATTGACGGCATCTATGTTTGTTAATCTCTATCGAGCATTCTGCGAAATATATTTGACTGAAGTAATAGCAGTTATAATTTTTTTTTATTTACAGAATTTTAAAAAAAAATGTGTCCCAAAAATGTGTATACTCTCTTTACAGCACCAACATTTATTTATACAAACCTCCAGTTGAATGTATTTAATTTTCTATTGTCCCTTCTGTACAAAAAACCTACATGGCTTATCATGCCTTACTTTTCTTGATTGTATAAACTCCATTGTAGACTAGGCACAGTAAGTTTTTCAAAAAGTTTTTCAAACATTATCACAAACAAAAGAGAAAAAACGCTATTTTGATACAGTAGCTTTTATGATGCAGTCGCTATTATGACGGTCGCTATTTTGACAGTCGCTGTTTTGATACAGTCGCTATTTTGAAGTCGCTATTATGACGGTCGCTGTTTTGACAGTCGCTATTCTGCCCGTCAAACGCTCCATTTTTACGCAACTTTAATCCTTAATGACAAGATAAAATCCCCATAACGGAGGTCGTGTCTCAAACAAGCATGAGAAGCATCACAGTCATATTAAGTCAAAGACGCCTCCGATGGCTTAGACACGCCAAGAGAATGCAACCTGGTCGCATTCACAAGGACGTTCTATACAGCGAGCTGGTGACAGGCAAAAAGGTCGGCCACGTTTCAGATGTACAGACATGCGCAGAAGAGGTATGAAAGCAGCCAACATTGAAAATCAAAACTGGGAAGACCTTGCAGAGGGTGGGACAGTAGTGAAGGAACGTATCACCAAAAGCCGATGCATAAACCAGGGCGGTAACCGCTGAAAAAAAGAGGTAGGACGAAGTCCAGGCAACACTGCCCCACAGCATTGGTGTGTGTAACATGCAGGAGAGACTACCACTCGAGGATTGATTTCATCAGCCACATCAAGAGTTGCGAACAATAAAGATAAATCTATCGTCTCTTGCAGAGAGACAGATGCCATATACCAATCCTTAAGTTTATTTGTAAAAGTACGCACACTTTTTTATAAAGAATTAATTAAAAGGATATTCATCTTTGAGATATTCGATTTCTTGTAAAACTTTACTACAATAAAATGTATTTAAGGGTCAAGTTGCCATAAGCACAAGCAACCTTCAGAGACATGACTGTACCTCAAACTCCGATGTCATTCGTAAATATGGTCCAGCTGTAGGCGTGTACCATTCTAACTTGTAAAGAGGCATAGACGGTGATGAAATGAAAAGATTAGCCGCGTCGTAGTTGAATATTACGTAAAGTTCCACAAGCAATGCTGGGTGTGTATTGACCAAATCCCGCCACGCCGCGTTACTGATCACATGGTCTGTAGAGGGAACGTTTACAAACAGTAAGTTAAATGAAATTGTTACAACCTGTGTGACTTGGTCGTGTAACTTAACTGTGTGATTTGACTGCTTTACTTGACTGTGTGATTTGACTGTGTGTCCTGACTGTGGGACTTGACCGTGTGACTTGACTTTGTGACTTGACTGTGTCATTTGAATGTGTGATTTGACTATTTGACTTTACTGTGTGACTTGGCCGCTTTCTTAACCTACACCTTTGTGAATTTATCAAACTTACTTATTTCATTTTAGATGACTCCTTTATAAATGACCTATAGTTGCTATAGTAACGTGTAATAAAACAACAGGTTGGCAGTGAGTTTTTGTTTAGTTTTCTATATTCATTGACTGTTTAGAATATCGATCGTCAGTATAATTACTTAATGTATCAATATGTATGATATTTTATCGTGTATGACAAAACAACAACAACAACAAATCTTTTCTAATTGATTCTATATTTTATCTAGAATCTAGACCTTGATACATAAAAACAACACTAACAATCAGCTAATCATAGCTAGTCTTTTGAAAAATTTAACTACTCTTCTTACAAAGCCTGCAGATAATAAATATATATCAAGCTAAATCTTGACAAATATTCTGTCAATACATCGTGGGGGTTGTAACGATACTGTAGAATAAAATGTCACATTTTTTTAAACTGGGAAGTCTTTTCAAATATACAGGCTCTGTAAAACCGTTTTAACTCTTAACAACAGTGATATAACACCAAAAAGACAAATTCAAACAAGGTAAAACATGCCAATACCATATCTCTTTAATTAAACTCTTATTGATATTGACCTACCACTTCAAACCAAAGCGCGAACCAAAATACCAATGGATAAGTCTGTCACTGAAAATAACTTTTAACTACTTCAAATTCTTGACGTGTGTAAGACTTTGACAGTCTTAGAAGTACCCATTTGTTTTTGTTTTTTAATTAATTACATGTTATAGAATCCCAAGTCTAACTGCGTGATAAATCATTGATTTAACTTTATCAAGGGGCTGTTCTTAAAAAATAAAGAAATTTTAAAAAAAAGAAAAACATATGGGCCGTAGGAATGCAATTTCTTTGTTTTACGATGTACAACTGTATATCTAAAAATAATACAAAGATTTTTGAAATTACTTTGTGACCAAACCAAAATTTTAAGGAAGCGAAGTTCTGGGCATTCTCGGCTCCAACATAATAACAAATCCCCCGACAAGAGGTTGTTGTCAATAGAAACTTTGATCAGTCTGGTGAACTTCTGAAAATATCATCATTAGAACATTTCCCACTGCATGAAGCTAGAAGTCTTAGACAATTAATATACAATCACATACATAAGTAAAACCAAAATAAAGAGAATAAGAAGAACATCTTACTAACATTTGAAAAGCATTGCTCTTAGTTAAGTATAGCCGCTAAAAAAATTAAAATCTTAACAAACCATTTATTTAAAAAAATTAAATATAAATTACTGTTTATTTATATTACATGTTAGTATAACTCAAAAGATTACCTGAAAGCAAATATTTGTGTTAGCTGTAAATTTAATGCAAACATCATTAGTTAATATTAATTTGATTGACACTCACCTTCATTTCTGCGATTGCTGGTTCCATGAGGTCGAATAGAATAGTAAGATGAAAAAAGAAGCGAAAGCAAATTTTTTGAAGTGATGTGCCAGTGGTCTCTGCTAGGCATTTGAGCACTTTGATGCCTTTGAGGATAGTAAACAATGACAGATCCATAGTAAATACCTTTAAAAAAATGAGATTTAACAATAAATATTTATAGTAATAAAAGTCATAGAGAACTGCAATTGTGAATACCATCACGTCAAAAATAAATAAAACGAGATTAATGCCAGAAATACCACTAAACAAATAATAAATGAACATTTTTGACAATCTGAATTAATATGTTTTATAATATAAATTACCAATACTTATTTTTCCTACACCACAATCAATTAGGAAGTTTTGTGTCTTTAAGCAATATTGTACTTTTTAAAAATTACTAAAGCACATGTGCGCAGCAATTTAAAGCAAATGTAATAAGTTTCTGGCAATAAAAAAAATTACAAGCAAACAAAATGAAATCGCACTGTTCTGGATCTGTAAAGACAAAGTCTACAGTTCTTGGTGTTCATAGGAGCAAGCTTCTTACTTTTAACGTGCACTGGTTTTGGATCAATGAAACAATCGGTCTTAAAAAAGACACACGCTTTTTGACGATAACATCGCAAAATGTTATCTTGATTTTTTCCAGTTTGGCTTTATCTAAAAGTTTTGAAAACTTTGCCAGATCTGCAACGTCTTCTTTTGAATTCTTGTGTATATTAATCCGCACATCTTGAAGATACGTTGGAAAACGCCTGGCGAATGCGATGGCACATTTTCCTGAAAAATGAGTTTTTAGCGATATATATAATACACTTCAAACAGGACGACAGGGAAAGGGGACAACCAATGTTCTGCTTTGCTACTTAGTAGCTAGAAATATTGGGTGTATACTACAGCAGATACTGACACATTTTTGTTTGTTCGATTAATAGTTAAAGAATAATCTATTAATCGGTTAATTTTGATTAATTATATTTCATAACGCATATATAGATCCCGTTAAGTTGCGATTCATTATTTCGCAAAATCGGTAAAGTCGCGGTAATTCCATGGGGTCCAAATTTTGTGACGTAAGACATCAAATTCGTTATGCTTTGCAATAAATAAGGACGAAAACATTTTTCTTTACGTATACACGTCTAAATAAATAATAATAAGTCGTGGGAAAAAGTTTGTCAGTAACAAAAAAAAATTATTTATAAATTAGACAAATTACTATTATAAATATTTATGTACATTTTAATCGAATTTTAATCGATACATTTAATTTTGATCAATTAAATTTTTTAACAATTAATCGATTAATTAATTTTTAATTTTCGCAGACCTAGCTTATACTATTTCATAAAATCTACCAGATATAAGCTATTATTGGCAGCAGAAAATATTAGTAAATTTACCATTAATGGTATCAAATAAGGATTGAGTATTCGTAGTAGCTGCTTCTTCTTCTTTGGTTCTCCCCCCATTGAGCTCGACAATCCTAGTTCTCCATAAAACTGGGTCACGGAAGCCATGATGCCATGACTTGCACACCTAAACCAATAAAACAATTAGAAAATTGCAGCATATTGCAATGGATTAGGATATAGTTGTCGTGGTTTATACTGACAAAAAAAAGTGATGTTCATAAAAGGGAAATTATGACAAATAAATGAGGTTTGATTTCCTTTGGAATTAAAAAAAAATAATTGCAAAAATTAAGGTACCAAAACATATTTTTAAGTCAGTAATAATTCATTTTAATGCCTGTTTAAATTTCCGAAAAATGGAGGAGTTGGCCGTATATCCGGTATACCGAATATCCGGAACGGATTTATATAGTTATTTCCGCAATTATCCGGATTTGCCAAATACTTATGGCAGATCCGGATAGGATTAGGATATCATTTGTGATTTGATTTGCGAACTTAAAAATAAAAATTTTGCTTGTCTCACGAGTTATATCTTATTCAGTTTTATAATGTTTAAACTCAAGTCCAGTGGTTCCCAAAGTGGTCCGAACGGTCCCCCAGGGGTCCCTGGTACCATTCAGGGGTCCGTGGAGAATTAAAATTGATTTGAGGGTCCCTGAACAGTGTCAAGGGGTCCGCGCAAAGTTTAATATAAAATAATAAAACTGTGATCAATTTTTATTATTATGGAAATTAAAATAAATAATTAATAAAATAGTATATTTTCAACTGATTCAATACAAACTTAGGTGCTAACAGTAAGGGAATACAATGTTGTTTTACCTAGAAAAGGTAGTAGGAATGAGGTAATATCTACAACTATAACCAATCAATATACTTGTTTGTTGAAAGGTCTAGCTTGATGCGTAAGAAATGCGGAATTCCAATAAGTAGATCAGAAAACTACACGTTTTTAACTTGAATCTACGAGAGTTGCAAGGTAGGGTATTTATCGATGTGCCATAAAGTTATATTTATCTTATCTAAATTGTATACTATCAAATATTTTTTCCATATGGCTTTACTGTTGCATTCCATTGAAAATGTTAATTATAATAAGTAAAAGTGGTTTGTTACAAAAGATAAGAGTAAGAGAATGAGTGAGCCCAGGGCTGGATTTAGACTTGATTGGGCCCTAAGCTATTTGAGATAAAGGGGCCCTTTTGAAGTCCAATTATTCTATGTCAGTGCCAAATCTGGGAAAAAGTCCCGGGGGCCTCCAAGAAGGCGGGGGCCATAAGCTATAGCTTGTTTAGCAAATAGGTAAATCCAGCCCTGAGTGAGCCTAAGAAACAATGTCGACAATACAGTTTTTGTTGAATATTTGACGTATGGCTAAATGTTTGGAAACAGATACGAAAGCAGAAACGTTATTAACTGAATTTAAAATATTTTTTCAAGTTAAAGCAATACCCTTGAATTTCTGGCATACTTAAAACAAGCTGAATGGAATGTATTTTAAGTACATTGTACCATCATCCACATCATTTATTCGTAAAAAACTTAGTGGAATTTGTATGGATTACTAGATAATGTCATTATAGCAGTTAATAAAATCAGAGGAAATGCATTCAATGAGAGATTATTTACTCAACATTGGTCGGAAAATAAAGAAGATTATAATCGTTTACTAATTCACACATCAATACGTTGGTTATCAACAAGAACTTATTTAAATCGATTTATGCTCTCTTTGATTCAGATTTGGAATTCGTGGAAAACAAAGACAATGATTTACGACACAATTAAACAAAAAAATGACATATCCTTAATGAGTGATTTATTTACCAACTTTAAAGAAACTAATTTGAAACTACAAGTAAACCAATTAAATTTAATCAAAAGCATAATATCTGCGTTTGTTGCAAACGTTTTTCTGTACAAACAAAATTTAGGAACAAGAGAATGTTCTCAGTTTCAAAATCTTTCGAAATTGCAAATTGGAGGCAAAGATTTTCTGGCCTACTGTCAAAACTTAACAGATTTTCACGCTAACCTCAACCAAAGATTTGAAGACATTCATCACTTGGATATTCTCGACTGGGTGTTGAGCCCTCTTGCGCATGGACTAGCTCAGATCCCAAACACAGATGAATCCATACTAATACTGAAACAGCTTATTGAAATGAGGAACTTAAACCAACATTTGAACTAGGATACTACAAATTCTGTTTACAAAATCAGATCCCAATTTTACATCTTGCATTTTGGGTCACTGTACAGCCCAATTTTATAGCCTGCATTTAGAGTTATTGTACAGAAGTTTTTCACTGCTTTACCGTCTTTCCATTAAGTAGAACAAAGATTCAGTGCAACTGTGAACCTCATAATAAAAATCAGAAACCGATAAGCAATTGGTGCTTGTGGGGATTTGCGGTTGCTACTCACAAACATAGAGTCGGTCATAAATACACTCATAAAATCGCATCACGTTTATCCAAGTTATTATTTTTTTCCAATTTTATTTTAAACAAAAGTTATAATTTCAATAAATACTTCAACAAAATTTTGATTTTTTTGGATTTGTAATGTTTGTACTATGCATCTATGTAGTTTTTTCACTTGGGGGTCTGTGGGGAAGTTTTGACTATAAAAGGGGTCCGTGGGTCAAAAAAGTTTGGGAACCACTGCTCTAGTCTATTGAAAATATTGCAATTTTACAAAATAAGTTAAGAAACAACTTAAGTTTTACATTAAATTATTAATATATAACAAAATAAAACAAATTAACAAGCGTTGATCATGAAATCATTCACATCCATGCAAAATATAGTAAAACTAGACGCCCTGTGGCGTAGCATACGACGCTGACTTGCTCATGGAGAGTGCAAAGAAATTGGAGAAAGAACGGACACAAACTACAGCACGAAGAAATCAAAACAACGCGAGTAAACGTCGGTTGGGGCGAGGGGGGACTACATCCTCATTGTTGGTTTCGAGACATTTGCAAGCGAAATTAGGTACACCCCTAACTTCTATGAAGTCAGCTATAAAACGATAATCGGTTTAAAATCGGAGTTACATAACGATAATCGGTTTTCAAAAGAAAAAGAAAAAAAAACAAATAAAAAACAACAACAAGCAATTGACAACCCTAAATATGACTAACCCACGCTAGGGTCAGCCAGTCACAGTTTATGTTTAAGGGATGGTAGTATTAAATGGGAAGCGGTTAACAACAACCTCTGTGTGCATGTCTTCACGTTTACTCCCTATTTTTTATTTACTAAGTGGTGCTTTTTGTGTCTGTACTCTCAACCCCCCCCCACACACACACCGTTATTTGCACTGTCTATGATGAGCAAGTCTGCGGCGTAATCTACGCCGCGGGTCTCTCCAGAGTTCCTTCTTTTCATTCACACACAGTTGTTTGCCCGAACCCACCCCATCTTGACAACTGTGTCTTTCAGGAAGTCTTCACCCGTCACCAAATCATTAGCGGCTTATGCTACGCCGCGGGTCAGCTAGTGTTGAAACTAAAGGGGTAAAAGAGCGGGCACAAACAGACATTTAAATAAAATGTTTTCGTTGGGGCTTGACCCCAGGACCTTCCCCGTATGAGGCGGACTTAATAACCAGTACACTACGAATCACACGTTTTCTGTGACGGAACAATACAAGTGAAACGCAAGGACTATTGTTGGTCTCGATACATTGGTCGACCCCAGCGAGGGTTATTCGTAATGCTCGGTTGCACATACTTGTGTGGTGTCTCGCATGGTCCCACGAAGAGAATTATATATATAGATAATCAATTTCTATACGAGAAAAAAATAAGTTAACAAGTTACAAGTATAGATATTACTTTACTGTTGTTGTTCGTCCGTCGATTCGACGAAGACCACTCTAGTCATCCATGCGCAGATGGCTGATGAGGCCGATCCTTGCACGGAAGGTTCGGGAACAGAAGGGACAAGGGATGAGTGGGACATCTCCAGGAGGGTTGACAGCACGGGCCTTTCGGGCTTGCCTCTTCTTTTCTGCGGGGGTGATCCGGTTGAAGTCGTCCATTGCAGCACGTTTCCACGTGTCTGGGTTGATAGCAAATGCTTTCAGTGAGGCTTTCAGTGTGTCATTGAAGCGTTTCTTTTGCCCACCGTGGGACCGCTGGCCGTGCTGGCTCTCGCCATAGAAGAGTCTCTTTGGCAGTCTCTCGTCTGGCATTCGGACCACGTGCCCTGCCCAACGAAGCTGGGACTGCATCAGGAGTGTGAATATGCTGGGGAGAACTGCCTTGGTCAGTACCACTGTGTCTGGAATTTTATCCTGCCACTTTAATGGATGACAAAAGTGACTTGCGCGATGACTTGGATTTAAGTGAGAAAGAGTCCTGCTGCTGGATCAAGATGGTCTCGGGCGAGAGTGAGATCGACGAACTGCGCAACTCTTTCTCACTTTCTAACTTAAATTACTTTACTACATGAGATAACAAATTAAGTTAACTAGCAGCATATTTAACTTAAATCGTCTGAATAAATTAACAGTTTTTATTAGGGCTATACATCATGACTTCTTGTACACCACACTACACACTCAGTACAACACTGTTAACTTGGCACACACTACACAGTTCGTTGTACTTGTTTCAAGTTCGTTCATTCAATTGATTGTAAAATGTTCATCGTCGTCGTTGACAGTGTCACAGACTGTCATTGTAGATAGCGATGCTCTCCATATGTTGGATAATAAATATTTTAATAAATTTTTATAGTATTAAATACTAAACAGAAAGTAGTAAAGTATACCCCCTTAGCGCTTGCACTTAAATGTGGAGATATCTGGATCCGGAAAATATTAAGGCCAAACTATCCGGATCCGGCAAATAGTAAAAAAACATATCCGACCATCCCCTAATTATATATATATATAAATATATATATATATATATTAATAGGCAGACTCGTGCTGATGATAAAAGTGATGTATCAAAATTTCAGATTGATCGCATGTACTGTAATTAAATTATTGAATATTTAGATTATCTCTATTTATCTCTATGTATCATGTTAATTTTTGAGATAGAGTGTCACGGTGCGTATTATATTGAATGACCTTTTTAATACTTTCCTGTTGCGCTATTTGGCGCGTGTTATACTGAAGATACTTTTTAAAAATATATTCCAGATCGGTGCGCATTATATTAAACATGTTTTACGAGACATAACTATAATTTTTTAATTTTTGGATTGTCATGCGCTGCGTATTATAATGAACATACTTTTGGTTATGTTTCGTATATAAAGGATTTATAGTCAAAAACTTAGTTGTTTTTTTTTACGTTTTTATTTTATAATAAACCATAACAATTACGCTTAACAAGGATTCAATATTTTTTCCACGTCATCATTTAATAAACTCTATGAAACACAAGCCGGCATTTAGCTACATCATGAGATGAATGATCCTTTTAGACGCTACTTGACCATAAGCGGTTTTAAATAAATGAGCGGTCAGTGCAAACTTTTTTTTATCAATGCAGAGTCAACTTTATAAGAAAAAATATCAAAATACATAATTTGCAATCTCTGTCACGTCTGTCTGTCTGTCCCTGACGCTACTAATTTTAGAAAGCAGCGCACCAAATTACTGCACCAATGCATCAAAGGTTGTGCAAATTAAAGATGCGCTGTAAAAAAATATTATATGACGTCATTGTTTTAGCTCATATTTTAATTTTGGAAAAGGGAACAATGTAAAAAGAGGATGTAATGATAGTTAATTATAAAATCAAAAAACAAAGGGGGCGCCGTAGGCGCCCTACAACGCCAATTGTAAAATACTTTGTGTGCATTTCAGAAAGTTTAATATTTCGTATTTATCAAACAAGGACAAGTCAGTTGGGCTTTTGAAAAAGGTGGGCGCCGTAGGCGCCCTAAAAAAGTGCATTTGTTCAAAGTAAGTAGATTTCAGCTGAAAACTTCCGTCATTTTTGACGGGTAATACGCTAGTTATACATATTTACGATAATACCGAAATATAACATCATTTAAAATAATTTGTTTGATCCCTTAACAGTGTACATAACAGTCGTTACATGGGCCACATTTAGTATAATACCGAAGTATAACATCATTTAAACAACTTGTTTGCCTTTGGTCATTTAACAGTGTACATAACAGTGGTTACCCGGGCTATGGAGGCTCGGTCCACATCACGTAGTCTCATGAAAATATTCCGTAACGCAACACCGGGAAGACTGTTCCAGGTATGGGATTGTCGATCTAATGCCGTCATGGGAGTACAGGTTTGAGGCGTTTCGTGTGGACCGTATGGCTCAAGCTGTTCAGGACTCATCTTTTGTTTCTTTGGGGCCGGCATTTTCGACAAAAGGCATATGTTAGCTTCAATCCGGTCTGACTATAGTTATGGTGTTGACAAAATATGATTTACATGTCTTTTGTATTTAATCTATATTTATAAACGATGGTAGATGGGTTACAGGGGACTCAAACCGAAAGTAAATGTTTTGGGATAACAATAACATGATTAACAATTTTACTGACCGCTTATGCTCATTTAAAAATCGCATTTAAGATAACTTTTAAATTTTTTGTAGTAACAAGCTTTTTTGAGGTGATGCTGAATAGCGCTTCAAATAAATACATTTTCAGGAAATTCCAGAAGGAAAAAAAAACGTAAATTAGGAATAATATTTAATAAACCATTAAACAAAGTTATAAATTGATTAATCTTTAAAACGGAATACAAGGGACTCAATGCATTTATGTGAATAAAACTTTAGACAATAACCATTATTAATATAGAACAAAGGCTTTTATCAGTACAAATAAAAAAATAATTTTTAAAGTAGTCGAATATCCTATATTATTATAATTTATCTTACCATATTAAACCTAATAAAGATTGTGAACGAAAACGAAATAGAACAAGACCCTAAAGAAAAAATCATTAATATAAGCTGGTGTCAAGCTAACCAAAATATTGGAGGTTTAAAAAATAAAATAAAAAAATTATGAAAACAAAAGGTCCTACAGCAAACACTGTTAAAAACTATTGTAAAAAATGTCATTTACTTACCCATATCTTGTGGATGAACCCTTATTTTCATAAATTTGATATTTGAAAAACTTCCACACCTGAATTGCAAAAACAAATTTTCGATAAATTCCAAAGGCAATGTAAGTAGAAGTAAAATTCTGAAATCGATTTTTAAAAAAAAACGAAACATTCGATGACTATTGAATTGATGTTTATTCTTTGTACAACGCTATTTTTTTCCATGCTGGACTAACATTGTCATCACACTCTTGTTTAAAAAAATAAATTATTTTAATCTTCACTATAGTCGTTAAATTCTCTCCAAACTTATTCCAGAAGCCAATGGCCATTGCTTCAAAAGAGATCACAGCAAATAAAAAAAATTCTGTATCTTTTAACACTTCAGAGAGAGAGAGAGAGAGAGAGACAGAGAGACAGAGATAGAGGGAGTTAGAGGGGAAAAAGAGAGACATGGAATTTTGGTAATAACATTTCAGCAACAACTTCTTCTCGGGGTAAGAATATTTGTAAAAACTTTTTTTATCCAGCATTATTAAGTATTTTCTTTTATAAAATTGTCCCTCGAATCATTGCAGGACGATTTCTTTTTCTCGGTTTCCTCTGCTTCCTTCAAACTCAAAGATGCGTGGCTTCCAGTGAACTCGGTCAAAGTATTTTCATTTCTTGCTCCACAGACCTTAACAAACAATGACACAGTTGTTTTTCCTTTCTTTTTATTTTACATTACTATTTTATGATGTGGTATGTCGTTAGAATTTAAATGTAATTTTATTACTTATGTAAGTACGTTCTTAATGTAAATTGTACTGAAGAAGGCATTAGCCGAAACGTTTACAATCGTATTAGTTTAATAATAAAGGTCAAATTTATTGTTTTCATCACACAATTTTTTTGTGTATATTGTATTTTGTGTGTGTATCAACTCCTCGTTTTTCAAACGAATAATTTATAGAATTTCAAGGACAATATTTCATTGGGATATGTTAAAAGAATGAGCCCTGGCCGCATCCCCAAGGACCTCTTATATGGAGAACTGGCATCGGTAAAGAGAAAGACAGGTCGCCCACGTCTGCGATTTAAAGATGACTGCCAAAGGGACCTGAAAGCAGCCAGAATACGCACAAGCGACTGGGAGTGTAAGGCAGAAGACCGATCTACCATTCGCACAGTTGTCAAAGAGGGCGTCATATTAGCCGAGGGGCGAAGGATGGAGGAGGCTACAGACAGAAGAGCTAGGAGAAAGGCCAAACATTTGGAAGCACAGAACTCGTGTGTAAAAGCTTTGGTAAAGACTGTCACTCAAGGATAGGACTGCACAGCCACTCGAGGAAATGCAATCCAACTCAACGGTGATGCACCATCGTCTCGCGAGACGGAAGGATGCCGATTATTATTTGATTGAGAAAAAAATTAACTAAAAAGTTGCAAAGTCAAATTTTATTTAGTTAAAAAAAATAACAAAGGAAAAGAATAAAATTTCGTTGAAAATTGAGTAACAAAGAAAAAGAACCTAATAACTGCAAACTATTTAATTCGTGGAAGAAACAAATCCAAACTAAAGACACAAAATGATGGTGTTCAAAGAAAAAAGATTTAAACTAGATAATCAATATTCATCCAAAACTAAATCAATAATTTTATCAATATACATAATTTGCAAAGTACATCACGCCCCGTCTGTCCCGTCTGTCATGTCCGTGACGCTACTAATTTTAGAAAGCAGCGCACCAAATAACTGCACAAAAATAACTCTTTTTCGAACGTCCGCATAAATTTTTCAATAGGGAAATAAATGAATAAAATAAAAATAAATTAAATAAATGAAAGTTCTGTATTACGTTATTTTTTAATCAGATGTGTATTTATTTTGAAAACTTCCGTCATTTTGACCGGTGACACACTAGTTATTATATAAGAAGCACAGTAATATGAATGTAATATTATGGTCAAAACAATTGTTTGTGCTTTAATTGATGTAGTATAAAAGTCTTCTGAACTGATGAAAAAAGAGCTCATTACTATATTGGCCATACCAAGTGATTTCTTCCAAACGGGACGACTCGACACTTTGCTACGTGTCCAATTGCCCAGTCCGTTAAGCAGCATCTCGGTTTCCCCTGAAGTCTTTTGATCCTTTCCGGTGGTGACGTCTCTTTGCTCTGTTCAAACACTGTCCTAATCTCACGAGAAGCGGTAGATGATACGGAGAACAGAAGCGGGTAATTTATTCAGCTGTCATGCACCTTCGACGTCTTCAAACTTATCACAGGCAAAGGCAAACTACAAGATTCCTCAAGGCATTCCTATCCTGGGCCAGTCTCTTAAGCACCTTTGAGGTATGGCTGAGACTGTTGGTGTGTGCCTCGAACTCTCGATGCCAAATATATTTTAAGTCGATCTTTTCCCGCTTTCCCTGGGGGTTCAAAGTTCTGGGCTTGCCTTTTTTTGGTCTTGACATTTTAGTGGTCATGTATTCTTTGGTGAAATTTTATTTCTCTTTGTCGGAAACATTTTTTGCATAATGTTTTTTCTTTCTCTGGTGTTTTTTTAAAAATTTTTGTTTTGTTTTAATGCTTGAAATTAATGATAGTCTTAGCAGCAATGCTAAAAATTGATAAAGGTGTTACTTTGTGAAAATTTCCGAACGTTTAGCGCGTAACTACTTAGTTGCTTATTCCAAAACGAAGCTACGACAGCAACATTTCTAATGAAAATTGATTATCTAAATGTCAACAAACGTGTTTGTTAGTGAATATCAAAATAAAACACCGCAATCAAACGCCAGTTAAGATATTGCCAGAACACAATTTCAAGTGCACGCACGAAGAGCACACGATAATTTGCGTGACTATGTAAACAACACACTATAAAATCATTGAACATACTGGTACCAAAAACTCTCAAATGCCAGTGAAATTAAGATGACAAATGTTAAAAAGTATTCATGATCCTCTCTGCTTTCTTAGATGCTTTGGCACGTTAAGTAATAGTCATTAACAGTGTTCAATAATTTATCAAAGAATGGTAACTCTGTAAGTTTGGCTGATACACCAAACGTTTCTTTCGTCACTAAAACTCGACCGCTGCATTGTGTGTGGAACACTGAAAGAAAACAAATCAAATCATATATAAGGTAATTGTTATAAAAACTGTACAATTGTTTAATATTAATATTTTTTTGGTCTTTAAATTTCAGAATGTATGTTAATTTGAATTCATAGCCGTAAGTCAATCTTAAATCAAATAACAAAAAATAATATTTAAAAAAAACATATGATGTGTATTGTTACAAAATAAACGGTACTGTTTGACTACCTACTTTAGTTCGGCTTAAATATTAGTCTGTGAAATTAATAGAATGAAGTTAACTCACAGTTTGCTGCATTTAGATAATATGTTCATCACTGCAGTTTGATCCAGATCCTCGAATTCCACAATGAATTGTAAGAAAAGACGCCTCACTGTTTTATGGTACTTGGCCATGCGACGAAGAAAATTGGTCAGCTAGTGAGAGGACAAATAATTTATTAGCTGCCTTATGTAAATTGTATGTGTGTATATTTATTACAAACACATTTATAATGTGTTTGTTGCTTTTGTTCTTACAAAAAAAAATATATTAGGAACTTACTATAACGTTTAGAATACATTTTGAAAAATAACAATATACGTTTAAACATTATGCTGTTTATAGAATTAAATAGTGGGCGTGAAAAATAAAATTTAAATGGTGATCAGATATTCCCACTTCAGTTGATCAAAATTGAAACACCAAATCTAACACGCAGAGGTCAGTTTACGGTTATTATAGTAGTGATATGTACGACGTTTGTTTAATTCCAACGACTAGATTATCCTGATATAGATTAGTAAGATTATCGGATGAAAGATTTAAGGTGAACATCAATCTAAAGGAAAAAACCTCCGAAAATTGAATATTTTGACAAGAAATTAAAGTTTCTAGAGAATCGGATTGCAAAATTAAATGTTAGAAACGCTCACATTTTGATGAGAAATCATTCCTTTATTGAACAGTTATAATTTAAATACCAGTTTGTATAAATTAAACTCTTAACAAATTTCTTTAACACATGAATGTCATTTATAGAGACAAGTGCAATTGTAACGGCACCAATTCTTTTTAAAATTTAACATACACGCGAGAAACCTATTTGTATTGCGACAACTATCACAAAGCTGCCGTAGGGAAGTAGGTTTGTCTGTCTGTATACCTACCTACCTACTGATCTTTATATCTATCTATCTATCTATCTATCTATCTATCTATCTATCTATCTATCTATCTATCTATCTATCTATCTATCTATCTATCTATCTATCTATCTATCTATCTATCTATCTATCTATCTATCTATCTATCTATATCTATCTATCTATCTATCTATCTATCTATCTATCTATCTATCTATCTATCTATCTATCTATCTATCTATCTATCTATCTATCTATCTATCTATCTATCTATCTATCTATCTATCTATCTATCTATCTATCTATCTATCTATCTATCTATCTATCTATCTATCTATCTATCTATCTATCTATCTATCTATCTATCTATCTATCTATCTATCTATCTATCTATCTATCTATCTATCTATCT